>JABFEB020000040.1:34191187-34210491 GCA_019775895.2 Stomatorhinus ivindoensis
GCACTTTGAGAACGAAGCAGGCGCGGGGGGTTGTACAGGGTCAGCAGATCACTAAGGTATTCTGGTGCAAGGCCATTCAGAGCTTTATAGGTTAGTAAATCCCCTATTCATTTTTGTTTTACGGCTTATTTTCAGTTCAAATTTATTTTCATGATCGCTTCTGGAATCCTGCAATCACCTTCTAAAAATATGTATCCAGAAACTTATATATTCTTTTTCATATAATATATATAGATATATAATTCTAAATATATTATACGTTTTTCCGGACCATTTGGGCAGGGTAGGCGCAACAAAACGACAGCCAAGGACGAGGAGAATGAATGAACAATTCTGAAATAAGAATGTGCTGCGTAAGACCTGCACGTCGAGCACCGTATTCTCCGTTTGAAATGTCAAATGCTCAAAGACATTCCTTTGCCTCTTTTTAAATGGGGTGATAAATAACAGAAGACTCTTATGAATGTAAAACTCACGTTGAGGAGATTTTTGTGCAATGTGATGTAATTATTACTATTATATTTACATCCATAGTATATTTTTAGGTATCCGGTAATATTTGCATCAACCCGTATCAAGTTTCTCATTTGTAAGCGTAGGTGTATCCTCAACGAAATGAATATTTCAACGTTCATTCCATTAGTTGTAATGGATGTAATATTACGTCGGTTTACCTAGAAATTAGCATAGGTATTTCCCAGTGAACGCAGCTAATATCCCCAACATGCTAGCTTTGAAATCTGTTTTGCATCTGCTCAATTTTTTCAGTAGTTTCGACAAATTTACTTTCAAATTTCCCTAGAAAGTGGTGATATCTATAGTGTTTATTTTAAATTGTTGTATATATTTATTTTTCTTATTGTGTGTGAACAAAACTCACTTCTAATAGGTTATTTCCACAACGCGTCTAAATAGACAAATATTTCGTCACAGTTACAAAGTTTTTCTTCCTTTATAAACGATTATTCATTAAGCAAAATTCCAACTCAACTTCATGCGTGATGACCGGAGGTCTGTATAAGAGAAACTTTTTTCGATGATCTAAGCAAATACACGTGGAAGTACTTTTTCTTTTTATGCAACAAGTTGTGTCACGCAAAGAAGGTGTGGCCCCATTCATCTCAGTGGGCGTGTTCAATGGTGCAAAAACATATAATACTGAGGAAACAAGCGCTAACAGCAGAAGAAAACAAAAACGAGAGAAAAGAGGATGGCAATGTATGCCAGATCAAACAGTCTGATCATGTCGATTTCAGCTGACAATATCTATCAAGAGTCGTTTGCCTTCAGGACAATGGCCCGGAACAGCGAGCCCGAGATATTCACTTTTGACCCGTCTCCGGTTCCAGCAGCGCAGCGGAGCACACCGGTCCGGCACAGGAAGAGGAATACGCGCGTCATGTATCCCTCCAAGGTCCGCAAGTACCTACCACCAGCCGAGAAGAGCCCGATCAAGCGATGGCTGATCATCCTGTGCCTTGTGGTGTGCCTTCAGATCTATTCGGAAGAAGCGTACACCGAAATGCCAGGCGCTGGCGACAGCCCCGCTGCGGATACCCCAAACGAGGAGCCGTCTATGGCGCAGTACGGGATCCTGCCTTTCCAGTCCGCCGAGCAGCAGGCACGCCACATCAAATGTGCCCATGTCGATTGCGGACAAGAGCAGCCAAAACAGCGCCCAAGTCGCGACAACTGCCCGCTTCACCTCCCCAACACCACCTGCCCTGACTCAGACTCCGACGTGACTGATCTGTACGAACAAAGCAGGAGGAATAGCTACGTGGTGGCTCTGCTCTACCCGGTGTACCATAGACTGGGAAGCGACAACTGAAATGAATGGGGTGTGATGCGGGAGACAACGGTGCAGCATCTCTTGCGAGTCCCATACAGCGGATGCAAAGCGTCGTGCTGGCCGGACGCAGGCACTCCTGAACGTGGAAAGGGAAATAGCGTCCAAGATGAGCGCCTTTCCAGTCTGTTACCGGCTTGCCCTGAAGCACTTGAATGGTAGAAACTTGAACAACTACTTTTTTACCTGCGTAACAGGACACTGAACTTGAAGGTGAATTCCGCAGACTGATTGAAAGGAGGAGATATCGTACAGGCGGTTTCCTCCCGCGGTACCTCAGCGACCTGGGTAGCGAGTCTGACGCCCTGCGGTGGATGACGCAAAGAACACCGGAAAAAGAAAAATGCGTGTGACACTACTTGAACAAAGTGCTTTGTTTGATTTTGTTTTGTTTCGAAGTATTAACTTATTTAATTGTATTGTATTTATAAATTATTTATTACAAAACATTGTGTGACGTTTAATAAAATCAAAGAAAAGATCATTACGTTTTAATGTGCGTTTTCTCATTACTGCTCTTTCACAATTACAAATTCAAGTTACACAAAGCTCAAGTTAAAACAAAACATTCAGTAATGCGATCAAAAGGTATTTCACATGTCACTGTAGCCTTTAATTTTATTTTTCTCACACGGTAGCGCTGCTTCCGGGGAGAATGGATTCAGAGCAGGATTGTACTTAAGGACACAGACATTTAAAGACTACCTAAAACAACCCAATAAAAGCTTGCACCGTATTTTAATTAGTCAAATCAGGTGTTCTAGAATATGAATGCATGTATTGACTTTAGATCCCTACTGAGCCTAACAACTGACATGGGGTTTCACTACATTATGTTTTTCCCAGTGATAGCCGAACAGATATTTAAATGGATGGTAAAATAGTATGTGGAAATCGGTTTAACAGAGCAGCATTTTCACCCTGTTTTCATGTTTATCTCTAATCTAAATTCTATTATAGATAATTTTAGAAGTAGGCTAATCTCAAGTTTTCCATAAGAGAATGAAAATCCAGAAAGGATAATAATAACACCATCAATAGTAATCAAACAATAAATTACAGAGGCTGCAAGAGTATATAACTTAGTTTCTGTAAAAATTACTGAAATCTGTAGTGCCTTTGTGTCTTGAGAGATATTTTCCAGCCTTTTTGTGATCCAGTGGTTCACAACGGTTCATTAACACTTGTCACGTGGACTGTGTTCGGTGAGTCTGTAATAACAGTCCAGTACATATTTCTCTTATGTCAAGACAGACTGCCTTCCAGAATAAAGATGTACAGCTTCTTTAAAGAGTAAAATGCATGAGAAACCAAAATTAAGTTGGCAGATTTCCAAGGGAACCACCGATGTGTCACAGTAACAGTAATTCAAATCGTCTACATATGAATATATTTCTGTTCCACAGCACTATATATCTGATGTGTCTCTCTGTTTCAGATGATTGTCAGATTGCATCATTCGTGAGAATAACTCCCACATACTGGTGCTCCTCAGGTCACATCCAGACATATTCAGTCACTATAAATGCCCAGTTTCACTGATTGTTAATGGTCACTGTTACATGCTGAAATACTGCAGTTGTTACAGGAGATTGAACAATAGATGCATTCCACAGGGGCCAGCATCATGTTCCATTCACAAAAAACACACAATCACAAAATGTCTTATATGTGCATATGTACAGACTGTATAAACACACGTTTGCTTGTGTGCGCATGCACACACAAATACACACGTTTGTATTCATACTGTATATTAGTGGCGACCATTCATTTCTATGGGAAAAACCATAATCCCAACTGTAATAACCTTAACCCCACCCATCCTCAGCATTCTCCAAACCAAACTGAAGACCTTCAACGTTTTTAATTTTCTGATTGTAGTCACAGATTTTTAGAAAACTGAATTTTCCCTCGCGGAAGCTGAAAAAATGGTCCCCACAATGTCAAAATAATAGGTTTTTAGTACGTCGTGTTGACATTTGGTCCCCACAATGTAATAAATACATTACCTACGCACACACAAACACAATGTGGCCCTTCTTGATTAATATACTACTAGGAAATTCTTCATGACTGGACGTTTGCCTCATAAATCCAGAGTTACTCAATTCCAAGCAGTTATTGTAGAATGGTGGTGATGTAAGTGTCAATGAGCTGGTAAATCAGGAGTCCTGACTTCTGAAAGACACCGGGAAGCGGAAACCCCACTGTGTCACTTCACTTCCCCCCGCAGTAGAGAAAGCTCATTGCTTGCATCAAACTAGACGATGACCGCAAGACACTTCCGCTGTGCAGCTTGCAGGTTCCCCTCCGCCGCCCCGCTGGATTTCCCAGATCCCTCCTAACATCATCACATTTTTGCGGAGTGAGTCATTCTTGGCCAGTTCTTGCTGGATCCCCTTGTGAAGCTTATGGTAGGCATGTGTGTGCATGAGAGGGGGAGGGTGCCAGACTCCACAGGCTGAAACTGGCGGAAATCAGTGGCGGAAAGTGGGGGGGAGGGCAAAGTTTGCTACTTCAAAGAAAACATAGAGAAATCTTTGGATAGCAGCCCATCACGCTGCACAGGAAGAAAAACTTGACTTGTTATAACCTGAACCAAAGGAATGTAACAAGTGAAACATTTTTAAACAGCTAAAGCAGTCAAACTTATCCTAACGTCACCCTTAAACATCTGGGGAACAAACTATGTGTGTAGTATATTTTTGACTACCATTCATTAAATCTAAATCAAATGTTCTGTATTTTTTACCAACTAATAGGAAGCAACATATCTTGTGCTGTATGACAATGGAACCTCAGCTTAGGCAAGTCTGAAAGACAACAATTATATTAAGTGCATAAATACAATATTTGTCAAAGTTGGCTGTTCTTTGAAAAATGTAAAAAAGGGTATAAAAATCTATGAAAACCAGAAATAAAGATTTTGACAAAAAGTATTTAACATACACAAAGCAAATCTAAAGTAGTATCTTTATTTATTTATGTAAAAAAGGGCAGAGTTGGGTGGGAAAAACTCATGGAATTAAATAAGACATCCACTCTGGTCTTCACCCTAATTTTACTTACATGTATCCAGATTTTCCAACTGCACCAAGTGAAACCTCACAAGGTGTGCTGGGATGTTTGACAGAATCCAAAAATGTGCTACAGCTCCTCTAGCTTGGAGACCAGATGGGTGACAGTCCCAGATGTCAGCAGTAGTCACCCAGTCTGTCACCTTGTCACCAGAACTGTGCTGCAAACCTGATTCCATTCAAGCTGTGGCATGCTTTTTTCATTCCCATGCCTGTTGCAGATGTGTGTTTTGTCTAAAAATTGCTAAGCCTAAAACAATGTGACATCAGTGTTGTTTTTGGTGCCTTTTAGCTGGTTAATGGGCACATCTATCTAACTATTCTTTATTATTATGAAGATGTGTAGGTATCTCACTGAAGACCATAACAGCCCTCTGGGTTACTGCTCAGAACAGACACCAGCTTGTCACTATGCTAATATCAGAGTCAGTTCCCACCCCACTCTGCCCTTTCTGTGTCTTCCCCGTTTGGCCAGCAGGCGTCACTGGTCATCCCATCTTTCCCCTTCTCTTTGTCTCATAGCCCTTCAGTTCTAGCATTTATCCCTGCTCCCTTGTCAGCTCCATAGCTCAAGGGACTGCATATGCAGCTCATAGACTATAAACCCTCAGGTCATGGGTTGTAGGTCGGCTGGAGTCTTGTTTTCATTATTTTTTGGTTTTCAGTTTCCCTAATGTGTATTATTTATCATTGTTTACATGTCCCAGTATTGTGTCTGCTATGTTTGTGTTTGCTGTGTTTACCACTTTCTCTGCTTATTAGTTGTTGTGGATTCTACCTGTTGCTCATTGTCCTGTGCTTTCATTGATTGGTTAATTTGGTTATTGTTCTCATCTGTCCTGCATTATGTCTTGTTAGCTTTGTATGTATTTAAGTGCCTGCCTTCTTGTCGTGCTTTAGCCAATCATTACTCATATTACTGTGTGTGGTTGCTGTAATTTTACTTTCCTAATCCTGTTCCCAGTGTTTTGCTACTTATTTTTCTAGTGTGTTTTGAACCCCTCATGGTCCCATTATTTTTGTGGTTTTCTCCAGTGTGTTCAGTTCAATTTTATCAATAAACCCCCTTTGTCTCAGAGCCATACGTGGATCATTATTTTACATTAATGATAGAACTCCTATTATTGAAGTAATGCAGTCAGATATCCATCTCCAGAAAGACTGTGAATCACGTCTGGAATGTTACAATGCAACAGGGATAGTATCGATTTGCTCACCTAGCCGTTGTTTCAGAATGGCCCAATCACAGTCAAGCTGGGCTTGCATCATGTACATTGATTGGGTCATCCTTGCCACGTACACAGTTCTTCTATTTAAAGGCAGGCGAGGTCCACAGGAGTGGCATGGACTATTTTTGTTCTCAAACTGCACCTCCCTTGCCACATTCCAACAGCCTGCCATGATGACATTGTTAGTGACAGATCCGCCTGGGAAGGGCAGGAATGTACCACAGGGTGTGAAAATGGGAAATCCGCCAAGTTTCAAGTTTATATTTAAGCTGCAGAATTTTACGCACTCCGTAAACATTAAGCTTTGCGCCATGTAGTCCTACACTCAACGGAAGGCAAGAAAATGAGATGTTGTTTATTAACATTGTTATGATTTAGCCATTAGCTGATGCAAATACTGAAGGATATGCAGGCTGCGTCACACACGAAACAACACATGTATTATCAAAATAAATCTATGTACATGCATTGGTACTTTCATAAACCATGGTAATACCTTAATGACATTTGTTTGGGGATGGAAATAAAGTACTGGGTCATTCAATTTTAATTCAACAAATTTCCAAAAAAGTTTTTTAATCACCTTTTTGATTTTGATTAAATTTGGCATGTAAGTTACACATACTATGTGGAACATAGAGATTTTATTTATTTCTTTTCTTTCAGATATAGCACCTGTTCTGTATAGGGTAGCAAAAAATTATAATTCAGTGTCTGCAAGAAAAAGAGTACTCTTTCATAGTGTGGTCACTAACTATTGCATAAATCTAAGTTTTGTTTTCAAGGTCAAAGTTCAATTTGCAAGCTGGATTTTATACTACCTTTGGTCATTATAAAACACAATACATATGTATGTGTACTTGGCTCTCTATGTCCAGGGGGGATCGACTCTCGGATCCCCCACAAATAACAAAATCCACAGATGCTCAAGTTCCTTATATTAAACTGAATAATACACTGTTTGGGCAAAAAAAATTGTCAGTATTTCAATTTAAATAAGCAAGCGTATTGGTACCTCAGAACTCAAATTTAATCCATTCAGAACTCCGGATCGAATCCTAAAAAGTTCGAGTTTTGATGGAATTTTCCCCATAAGATATAATGGAAAACCAATTAATTGGTTCCCAGCCCCAGTAAGAAAATAAATGTATCCAAGCCATGTGTAAAGTTAAAAAAAACAATATGTCCTGCCCTGATCGTCCCCTCCTTCCGTGTGCCACGCCCCCTCCTTAACCCCGTATGGAATCCCCGTGTGATCATCTGTTTCAGGTTGTTTTCATTAGCCCACTGTATTTCGTCCATGTTTCAGTTTGTTTCCCCAGTCCAGTCATTGTATTGTCCGTCTGCATTTTGCCTGCCTTACGTATAATTAAACCCCGTATTCCCCGATACCCTGACTTCTGCGCCTTTGTCTCCATTCCGTCCCACTCGGCACGACAATATTATTATAATGAAATGTATTAATGGCTTATTATTAATATTAGAATAATTAATAAGTGTCATGATCCGTCTCTCCGAGCCTCGTGTGTGTCACGCCCCCCTCGCTACCCGTGTTCAATCCTGCTGGAAACCACCGATTGTCAATCCGTGATTAATTCTGTCCACCTGTTCCGTATCCATCCATGCCTGTCTCTTGTATTTAGTCCGTGTCTGAGTCAGTCTCCCCAGAGTAGTCATTGTGGTGTCCTGTGGCGTTTTACCCTGTCCTGTTTCTAAATAAACCCCGTAATCCTTGGAATTACCTGCTTCCTCGTTTTGCCTGCCTCACGCCGCCGACACCCTGCACCGCTTCACCCAGCGTATGTGACAATAAGAAATCTTTATTTTAAAATGTATTTTATTATATAATAATAATTACTGTTACTTTCTATCATTGTCTAAATGTATTTCTACTGTCTAAATACATGTATTCAGCTAGTGTAAACATGCACAATGCTATCACAGCGAATGCCAGGCTGAGACCGAAGCGTTACCCTTTGTTTCCGCTGAGAGACATGCTGCGTGACTCATTTGCGTACAAGTTATCTTAGGTCGGCGTTCACAGTTTGACTTCTGAGATTCAGATCAAGCTCTAGATAATTTTTTTTTCCGAACTGGTTGGTTTGACTTTTAAGAAATTTGAGTTCTAATGACTTCAAGAACTGAGGTACCACTGTACTTAAGAGACAATGATTGGATCATTATTACAGCTCAGCAACATTATGCAGCAATAAGGTGATGCCAGCTGTGTAACTGAATCTCCTGAATGGCCAGGTTATGCCATCAATGGATTTTTTCTTTCCTAACAGCATGAGCATATTCCAAGACAATAATGCCAAAATTCATTGGGCTCAAATTTTCAAAGAGTGGTTTAGGGAGCATGAGGAATCATTTTCACACATGTATTGGTCACCACACAGTCTTGACCTTAACCCCACTGGAATTCTTTGAGATTTCCTAAGGAAGACTGTATGGAGTGGTTCAACTCGCATATCATTGATACAAGATCTCGATGAGAAATTAATGCAAATCTGGATGAAAAAATCATTGAGATGTTGCATAAACATGTGGAAACAAAGCATTGATGAATGTGCCCCATTATAAAAGATAAATGCGGTAAAACAGGCAACCTATGCACATCCTACCATATAGTATAATCATCTCTAGATTACTTTTAATACCTAACACTATGTAAATACCATGTAATAGTTGCATTGTTTAGGGCAGGGGTCACCAACTCAGGTCCTGGAGAGCTACTATCCAGTAAGTTTTCTATCCTACTTGGCTTCTGATGAACCACATCTGCTCCTGGTGTTTACCTGAGAACAGGTGTGGCACATCAGAAGCCAGGTATGATAGAAAACCTACTGGATAGTAGCTCTCCAGGGCCGGAGTTGGAGACCCCGGGTTTAGGGAAAGTTGACAAGAAAAAAAGTATGTGAATTTCAGTAAGATGCCACCATTATAACAGGCTACAGATAGAAAATATAATTTTAAGCTGCTGTCACAATTCAAACTCGGGTTAAAAACATTTACTTCGCCTTGATAAAACCAGGTCTGTGACAGAACTTCTTGACCCTAGCAGACTATCCATCATGCCAGGCTTTCTACTCCCTGGCCCCTTAGACTAACATTCCAAATACTGCTGGAAACAGGGATTAGGCTGGATGGACGGTTCTAAGGTCAGGTGAAGCAGAAGGCAAACAAGAACCAGGGAATCTAAAGGAGTAATAAAACAAAACCCAAAACACAGACCCCCCCCCCCCAAATACAGGATACCAGCAGTACAGAACAGCAGCTGTGGAGTGCTGGCCACCTGGAAGCCCTCAGCATAGAAACTGGCCTTCCAGAAGCCCAAGGCCAAATTCCAGTCAGCAAGGACTATGAACTCCAAGCCACCCACACCACCAAGCTGGTACCTACTGGCTATTGCACTGGCACCAAGGAAACAGATCAGGCTTCAGAAACCCCTGAAGGCAGAACAGCTGGCTACTTGATATTGTGAATCGCCAGCACAGAATCTGAGCCCTATGCTTCAAAGGCAGTTACGATGTTAGCTTTAGCTTAGCCCAGCTCATAGTAGACTCAATACTCTCATTAGGGAACCGGGGCAGCTGCGACAGCTGCACAATGCGGGAAAATTTCAGATGTCGTGATGTGATTATTTTGCAATAAATATTGCTATATTTATAAGGCAAAAAGGAGATCAAAATAAATACATTTCTTACAAACCAAGCTTTGATCTAAACTGTATGATTTAAACAGCAAGGGTTAAAATGATTATGATTGTCTTGGACAGTCTATGCAGAGCTCCAGCAAAGGCAGCGGTGATCAACTTCACACTGATTTTTTTCACACATATACTAGATAATCTTCAAAAGAAACAATCATAAAAACTGCAGAGCTGGCTAGGTTCTGTTTCTTGTGACAGAGTAAAAATGCTTTCGTGAAACTTAACCCCCCACCCCCCACGCTCTATGAATCTTATCGCCATGATTTCAAAATACCAGAACTGCATTGCAAAATAATGTTGTTTTTGAAAATGCTGGTATACTAGTATAATGTCTAGACAGCATGAAGGTTTGAACAAGCCAGATTTTGGTCCTTAGGATGTGAGAATTGCATGGGCATAATATGCATTGTTGATATTAATATCACACGTATAATCATCTCTACAGCCCCAGTTGTGATTGATAATTCATTGTGTACACAGAGCCTGAATGTAAGTGACTAACAATAAACTTTGTGTATCTAAAACTTGTACGTTGGAGTAAATTATGTCAGACAGATTCCTCTTGTAGATTAGTCATGAAAAAAGAGAATTCACCTAGTTTCCCTTTGGAATCAAGCAGCAAAAAAGTTGTAGCATATGTTTAATTTAATTTGCCTTACCTGACGTTGCACATCTTGCAATGTGATTATAGTGCATTCGCACATTGTGATGGTGATGCTGAAACCAAGTATCATGCAGCCTCTCTCTCTCTCTCTCACACACACACACACACATGCTGTGTCAAAACTCACCACCAACACCAAAAACTGCACATAACTTCATCTGTGTGGATTCAGCGTAGTGCTCAGTCTTTGGATTTGGAGGGTGACTGTACTTGTATATAACAAACCTACCTGACACATGGCACATTTAAATTAAAATCAAAAATAATAACGCAAAGGCCATTTGTTGAATTAAATGTAATGACTCTACCATGCTAAACAGAGGGGTGTGTGTTTGTGTGTGTCAGATATACAAAGATTCACACTCACAGTAAAGAGATCTCTTCATGTAAAAATAACATGTTCATTTTGCTGCCAAATTTTACATAGCATAATGGAATTATGTTACTTTAAACCCTCAACAATTCCTAGAGGAAAAATTGTTATTTTTGACAAGTTTATTTTCCTGGATCATTTTCCCATTACCAACCCAGGAAGTAAATACACAAAGAAAATATACACACATGAACTAGAGTGGCCTGTTACTCACAGGGCAATGAATGAAGGTCAGATTGTTGATCACATGACATTTTTCTGTCTGTAAATATCTGGGGGATGTTAGAGAACCATCACAGTGACTCAAAGAAACTGTCATTATATTCTTAAAATCATGGTCCATGTGTTAATAATAATCTTCATTCACTTTGGGAAGCTTTACATGTTAGGGTAATAAATAGATAGATAATTATTGAAATGACGCAGCAAAAGATCTCAGAACTTTTACCAAAGAAAAGACTTTACGCCTCATCAACATTTTATTAGTATTCCCAAGATAAATTAAAAAACATCAATTTGCCTCGACTTATGTCACAGTGATTATCATAAATGACTGCGTAACGGCTGAAAACTGCAGACTCTTTCATATTATGTTTGACAGATTGATGATTGACAGTGTTGATGAAGGTTTATGATATTTTGAATGTCTTTTGGGATGACAAAAAAGTCTGGACCCTTGAATTTTATAGCTCTGCTTGACCAATCTTGACCGACTACAACGCTCACAGAACCCGTGAAGTTACAGCTCTCAATTACTTGCACCTTCCTTCCTCTTTTTCTGAATGCTGAGATTTTGCAACAAATTTAGAATTGCAAAACAGATGTAATTTCCCATTTATTTTATGGGTGAAACATGACTTATTTGTGCAGATTCTGCTCTTGTGTTCTCGCCGCAGTAGCACTGCACCACAAAGGAATGGCCTTATCATATAGCCAAGGTCCCATTAAAAGCTCACAGCGGGGGTGTGTTGTTGAAATTTTTTTTAAGTGAATATTATGTTATCTGTCTTTAGATGTTCCATAGAAATAAAAGAGGCACCATGGAACTTAAACAGCCCATGAATCCGGTGTCATATTCCATAAGATAAAATAGTTTTGAGAAGTGGGTCAGATTTTAGAATCATCTGTGTGCATTTGCAAAGTGTAATACATTTAAAAGCCCCAGGGCAGTAATTTGATTTTTCTCCTTAGTGCTGCTGATACAATTATAATGCTTGTGACAATACAAAAAGAACAACAACAATAATGGTAGCAATGAAACATAATCCTAGTATGACAATGAATGTTTGCTTCCAGGAAACTCATGACCGCAAAATATAATGACCGTATCACGTCTGTGTATACGTGTTATGAAATGCGAGCGAGGAAAAAATAAATTGTTCAACTAGCCGTTTGCTACACGCATTTCAAAAAGAGCTTCAAATTCAACAGCATTTTGGTCAATATACGTATAACGCCGATTTATCACAACTGACTATATGTTATGCGTTTTTTTCACCAACTGCAACTACGAGAAACCATTTTGTTGGTACACACTAAGCCATTCATGCGCGTAACTTAAGGGATCATATGAAACAAAAAGAAGGGGGAGAGAAGAGAAGAGCGAAGGAATTCAGCTGGGCAGTGGAAAAACACCGCCTCTTCAACGCCCGCTGTGAACTCTATAATGCAGGCCAGCAACTTATATTAGGGACGTACTGCCCCCTGTTGTTTCACACTTAGTGTTACAGTAAAGTAAAGCGGATTCACAAGAAATCAGTTTTCAGTTTATGCCGATATGCACTTACATGCACTCCTCTGTCAGACAGTAGAAATAAAGATAATGGTACTTTGTAAGAAAATATGATTGATGTCCAAGCCATATAATTCGTATGTAAATTAGACATATTTTAAATGTAATGGAACGTGCACAAAATTTCTAAAACTAAAAATGCTTCTAAGACTTAACTGCATTTATTTGATGCCTGAGCCGAAGCATTATTAGCAATCCTGGGAATTTTCTTTTGTATATTCGGAAAATAAATTAGCGTTTGAATAAGCTTTCATACACCGCCATACTCATTTTTGCTAAACATGCATGGTCAATGGTCTACACCTGGGATCCCCAAATATTTTCCCGAGGTCAAAAACTCTTCAGCAACACAAAACCAAGGTCCACTGATTCCGAAAAAATCCCGACCGTGGTCTGGATTCAGTTGTTGCTAAACCATTTCAGTACAGATGGGGACTGGAGTCCGTCAGTTGGTCACCACTGCTGTACACCGATGGCTGGTGTGAATGAAAGAAATTTTCATAATCGTATAGAATTTAAGTTGTGTTTTGCCATTTATATATTATTTTTCATTAAAAATGATCTGCGACGTGTTTCGTTGATCAGAAAACACGTAAAACCAGCACCAAAAAAGGTACTCAGTCCGTTCTAATCGGATATATTTTCATGAACGAAACGAGATTTTATACTGGTGGCGGACACAAGATAAATGGAAGAGAATTGTGATTGTGACAATTCTCATTGGATGTTGTGGGAATCGTCCCCACCGTACAAAACTCGAGAGTTCCTCCTATGTGTATTCCAGATTAAGAGGGTGCATTTATTTACAGTAAATAAATATTGTTTGTTTGTTAAAGTCATGTTTTTTTCATTGCCATGGGAAACCTCGGCTTTCTAACAGTTTATTATGAGAAACACATTATGAGTAGGCCTATATTACGAAATTGCGTTCACTTTTACAGCAACTTGCAAATGCTTGATAATTCAAGTTATAATCCCAAAAAACTTGTTAACTTGTTTCGATCAGCGAACAGTCTGCCATGGTGCTCCTCTCCCCTCCTCATCGCTCCCCTTCTCGTGTGGCCGGAAGCGGGATGTGATGTAAAAATCACATTGAAACGTTTTTCTTCTGTGTGCAGACTTTCCGATGCATTGTAAGGTACCGAGAAATATTAACTTTTTGATAATGATTCGACTATTTTAATTTATCTTGGCATTTGGATACGATCACGACGGACGTACACAACTGTTGGAGGTCCCGTGAGATCACGCAACAGGTAATTGATATTGTCGATGCAAAAAAAAGTTTGGAAAAGTTCGCTGAAACAGACAAAAAGTTATTCCATCGTTTCTTGTTGGCCGCTTGATCACAGTAAGGACATACATACAGATAAAACTGAATAACTGCACAATCTGTACACAGCACTATAAATACATATTTTCGAATACGTTTTGCTTGTATTCACCAAGTAGGAAGAAAAAAGCAGTAAACAAGTAAACGTTTATCAAACCGTAAAAATTATTGTGAGACTTCTTTGTTTAATGTACATTGGGTGAAAGGCATTATTATTATTATTGAATCTTCTCTACATGAGTTAACTAGCAACCTAGAATCAGAGAAAACGATGGGGTGAGTGCTGCAATCTGTCCTTAGGGTATTGGGGTGGGCTCTAACTGGATTAATCTTTGTTACACTTTTCTCGTTATCTGATAGCGATAGCCCAAGTTTTTTTTTTTCATGTGCGCCCCCAGTCTCGCGGCAGCGCGCATTCGAGGCGAAGCACTTTTCTTTACGTAAATTCCCCGTTTTGATGGTGCGGCGATGTTTCTCCATTGTGTAGCGCCGCGGATGTGTGAAGAAAGTAAAGGGAAAAACGGTCCTGTTCTGGCACAAATCAGACTGCACTTTCATCTCGTTATTAAGGACTTACTTTTAAATTATTTACTGAGGTTATAAGCAAAGATTTACGTGCAATTGAAGATCCTTCGTGAACAATCCACAGCCTGTCGGTACAATAGCAGGAACAAAATTAGTAATAAAAATACTGACGCAGCACCCCTCCCCCAAACTTGAACTTTTAACAGGAAAAGCCGTAAGCCAAGAACTGATAGTCGGTTTGCACGTTACGGCAGCCCCGTTACACAGATGAAATACTGCCCAGACACCAGCTGTGCTTGAGACGCCCGATCCCGGCGTTTTGATTTTTATTGGTTTCTTCACTGACGACTCTTGTCCCTACAAGCCATGTTCGTGCCCGATGGGGTCAGATGAAACCAAACGCCGCCAGCCCACAATTAAAGTGGCCCGTGTTGCACACTTTCTAAATATAGATTCATCTCATTACCCTAGGCTGCGATTTTAAGAAAACAAACCTGTATAACAGGCATTATTTTTTTTCTTCTTTAATTTCCGATACGTCTGACTGAAACGTTAATATTTTTGCATCCCGGGATGAAGTACATGATACTGCGATTTTAAAAATAGAAGGCATGCGTTCTTAAAATACACATCAACTAGTGAGCTCATATAAAAATAAAACTGAATTCTGAATCTGGAACTGTCACAGTTGATCCTATCTTATGACTTTCATGCTTTGCTAAATGATACGCAGATTTATTTCAGACAACAAATATTAGCAGTACTCAGTTATATTTATTTGTTTTTGTTATCAGGTGAAGCCCTTACCTCATAATCTGTAAAACCATTTGTGACGTTGGTGGATCTTGCCCAGCAGAATCCCTTGCCACTGACAGGAAGTGAATGATTGGATGAGCAGTGCGCTAACATTCAATATGGGAGGGGATGAAATATCTTATATGGCTTTTTCCTTTATACTCACAGAGCAGAGACATTAGGGCGACAGTGTTGTTGCCTAGTAACTTCAGCCATGCATGGCTGTACATGGTGTTTGCATATTATACTCAATTTGACAACATGCCAGTCAGGTGATTGTAAGGTGCTCTTAGTATGTGTGTGTGGGCGTCTGTGATTTCAGAATAGGCCTTGGATATGCACAGACTTAATCGGTTGAGCCGCTGTTGAGACTCAGTGGTGGGGGGGAAGAGTGAACAGTGCCCTTTATTCAAGGTTGTGAGTCACTCTTTCTGTATTCCTTTCCTGAAAGATATGACAAGGTGATACTTTATTGATCCCAGCCGAGAAATTCTTTTGCATACAGAGTGTGATACGTAAAGTGCACTACCATAAAAACAAAGGCGGGTATTGTTCAGGAAATATGAATTAGAAAATAACCAAATGAAGTGGTTATGCCAAGCACTTATTAGGATGCATGATTATGAAGAATCTGGCTCTGCATCGTCTACGTGCCCTGGCTGGCTTCTCTGATACGGTTGCTGTCACAAGGTGACGGCCGTCATGAATGTGGGTTGTGTTATAGCGAAGGTTCAGTTTGAGATCAGTTTTGCATTTGAACAACGATATCTTTAAGCGTAGCTGCTGAAATTTGTATATTTTTTTGTACCTGTGATTTCATGAATGTGTTGCGTGGACGGACCTGCGAGCCTGTGTGGAGACGACGTGGTCAGCCTGCTTCACATCTGCTCAGATGGCCTGCAGAGGGTCCTCCTGTCCAGGCACCTGCAATGTCTGCAAGCTGCCTGGATTAATTGACTCACACAGAGTCTGATATCCAAAATAGGAAAACTAGCCAAATGCTTATAATTCTTTTTTTTTTCCTTTTTCCCTGGGTGTATCGTTCCCTTAGTGCTGTAAGCAGGTTAATATCGAGTTGAACTGTCGTGGTGTGAGTTTCTTGTATTGATAGCCCAGATTTTCAGGGTCTTGTGGGTGAATGTGCCATCACCGTGGAAGCTACAGAAAGGGATTTCCTAATCTCTGTCACTCGTCCTAAGTAACTTGTCTGTCCCTCAAAAGTTAGACCTATTTAAAAGTTTGGCCTACAGATGCAGGCATACTGTAGAAACATAACCGCGCACCTGTCACTGCTGTGTAAACTACTTAAAAAATATACCTTTAGGCCGTAATTTTAGTAGAACATCTCGAGGAGTTCTCCCTTTAATTCCTGCCTTGACTTGTGCTTAATGATAGGCTATTGGCCCTGTACCACAATGGAAAAATACCCTCATGAGGTGGGGGTGGGGGGTGTCTGCCAGGACTTGTTTTTTTCTTTCAGTCCATATTGCGAAAATGACGAGAACGTTTACAGATCTTCCTCTTATCCGGATTCAATGGGGCATCGCACATGGACTGCTGTCTGAATGTGACAGTCTTACTGACATATATCTTGCATATTGCAAGGTGCATGTGAGGGGAGAATCATATGATGAAACCTGTATTTTACTTAATGAATTAATCCATTCCATTTGCGCATGATCACGACTATAGATTAGCCGCAGGACCATATGTCTGAACAACCGTAACTGTGTTATGTAAAAGCATGACATTGTGGAGAGATTGAGTGAACTTGAATGCAGCCAACATTCTCATGTACGACCCATTACCAAAACACATGGGGACTCATTATTCAATATTGAGGAGATAAATCTTTGGAATCTGGATATATATACATGTCAGTGGTGATGGTTTTTGATTGCTTCCCTTGCTTGATGTCAGCAAAGCATTCAGAAAATTTCTTCGGTGAGTGCAAAGAAAGAGAGAAGGTCCACGGTTTAGCTGGTCTGAGATCCCAGATGATCTGTCTGTGCCGGCATGTTAATGGAAATGACAGCTGGCGGAATCTCTCAGTGGGGCTTGCAAAGACAAAAACTCCAGAGATAGCAGCTATGGATTTATCCTTTATCTTTGCTCTGAGATGCCGGTGAAGATCTTAGTAGTTATTATCCAGTCTATCTTTCTCACCACTTTTCCAGTATAGGGCTGCGTTGAGTTCCAGCTGGGTCCCTTCGGCACAGTTCAGGGGTGACCTGCATTAGCTAACAAACCGGTTACTCATGATTTTATTCTCGGTTTCCCTGTTCTGCTATTAGTTGAGTCCTCGTCTCAATTAATCCACATTGCTGTTCATTTAAACCGCAGTCTACATTAAGACATAATGCTTTTAGTTAAGACCTTGGTCTCCATTGACATGCAGTGCTATTTGGAGCTTTTCCACTGCCGCCAAGAACTGAGCCGTACCGCAAAGTGGCCATTTTCCACTGTAAAGTATGCGAGCCGTGCCCACGCTGACATGGCCCTTACTAGCAGAGCCCAAAAGCCTGATCAAACTGCGGGTTGTGTCACCACCACCTGATTGGTCGAAATGTAGGGAGATAATTGTGTTCTGTACATGGATTATCTGCAAGGGAAAAGGGGAATTTGTATTGATGCATTCCTAATAACTCAGAACTTGAAAATTTACAACCTCTCGATGAAAAACTACTATAGAACAGCTGAATGGAATGGATTCGTAATGTAAATTTATGCAAGTGAATGTTAATTCCGTTACCATTTGATTGTAATATAAGACGACGATTCTTACAGATTTCTAGCAGAAATTAGCACTTAGTAAACAACTTAAACATAATGTGTATTGTATGAACAGTAGACAAGCGTTTTTTTGGTTTTACATCACTGTTGCTGTTACTGAGGCTTTACTGAGCCAACCCTTCTGCAGTGGAAAACCAAAGCGAGCTGGAACCGTGCTGTAAGTAGTGTCTCTTCGCAGTGCAGCTCAGTTCCTGTTTGCCCGTGGAAAAATGCCAAATGTTTAAGTCCTTGATCCACTTTCAAAATGCTGCTAGTTAAGAACACACAGTACCATGGCCTGAACAAACCCAATTCTTCCTTGTTGCCCTGACATACTTCTCCTGTAATGGTTTGCTACTGTTATATCATTGTCATCTGTCATTGGGAAGGGGAAGGACCAATTACATAATCATTTCTCTGGTGAAGGAAGACCGTTCCGCCTGGTTTTGGATCGTAGCCTTGTTCAGTCCCGCCTGAGAGCACATGTCGTGCATCTGAAATCGCAGTTGACATTGGAGGATCTGGCTGTTTTGGGGTGGGACTGGGCTGACTGTCTGGTTGCGGTGATGCTGTCATCGTCTGAGGCTATATGTTTTTGCTCACAAGGGGGTCCCCAGTGACCCCTCTGAAACATGAGCAACACCCCAGGAATCTGATCGCCGAACAGGCCTGTACCAAGAATCATTCGAGGCAGATGTTGCTCCGTCTTTGCCCCCTGCACACCCCCTCCCCCCCACCCAAGATTGCTCTGTGGCCCCCACTATAGTCCAAGGATGGCGCCAGGCAGGCCTTAGAAGAAGCATCGCATATGGTGCAGTGATGTGTTCGGCGCGTCCCACGTGCTTCAGGAAGCCATATTCACAGTCCGTGGGCTTGTTTGCCGGATGCTTCTGTCCATAAGTGCCGTGAATACAGATCAAATGAGGCGACATTCTAAGTGGAGCTTCGAGGGGGGGGGGGGGGCAGGGTAACAGCCATGATGGCACTTCCGTCCATTGCTGGGGATTGTGCAGTGGAGTCTTGTAGGTGTGGCGTGCCAGCTAGGTGCTTGTACCGTCCAAGGCTGCACATCCTTCCTGTTCTGCTCCTCATCCCCCGCAGGAGTGGGAGGCAAGTCCTGATAATTCCACCTGGGGGCGGAAGGGCATTGGGGGGGGGGGGGGGGTACACCATAGTGCTA
>JABFEB020000040.1:34223418-34238765 GCA_019775895.2 Stomatorhinus ivindoensis
TGAATGGTTTCGGATGGTTTCCTTGGCTCTTTTCCTACCATCCACACTATCCTTCTGATCAACCCGGGGTTGCATTTCCTCTTGTGTCCATGTCCTGGGAGGTTGGCTACATTCCCATGAACCTTATACCTTTTAAAATATTGGTAACTGTGGTCACAGGAACAGGAAGCTGCTTGGAGATGGTCTTATAGCCTTTACCATTAACATGGTTATCTATAATCTTCTCTCTGAGCTCCCCAGACAGCTCTCTCCTTTGCTTTCTCTGGTCCATGTTCAGCGTGATGCACACAATGATACCAAACAACACAGTAGCATGTTCTTTCCCTTTAAAGAGGCTGAATGGCTGAAAAAAAGCTTGAAGGCACTTGTGATACTAATTAAGGTTAAACACTCAGTTTGAAACATGACTATAATGCAAGAATAGTTTCTTTAGGGGTACCAACAAATCTGTCCATACTATTTTAGCATATCTTTGTGAAATAAACAAGAAATTGTTTCTTTTCAATATTTTATTGGTTTACTCACATACTAAAGGCATGCAGGTAGACTATTGCTTATAATTGAATAACTTTTCAGGAGAAATGACGCACTGTATCAATGAGCTGTAAGGGCGTCAACAAATTTGTCCACTTCAGTACATGAGGTACAGTGATGCATGGTGATAGCAGATATTTCACAAGTATTGCCCTTGACACTTAAGTGTTCAACCGAGTAACGGCCTATGGACAGATGCTGTCCATGTGTCTGGCTGGTTTGGCGTACAGTGCTGTGTAGCGCCTGCTAGAGATGAGGAACGTGAACAGGTTGTGGCCAGGGTGTGAGGGGTCTGCATTGATTTTGCCTGCCCATTTCCTGATTCTGGACATGTATAAGTCCTGAATGAAGGGCAGGTCAGTACCAATGATTTTTCCTGCAGTCCTGACTGTCCGTTGTAGTCTCTTCCTGTCCTGTTTGGTGGCAGAACCAAAGCAGACAGTTATGGATGTGCAGAGAACCGACTGGAGTAGAACTGAATAAGCAGTTCCTGAGGCAGGTTGAACTTCCTGAGCTGGTGCAGTAGGTCCATCCTCTGCTGGGCTTTTTTGCCAGCTGTGTCTGTGTTTGCCGCCCACTTTAGGTCCAGAGGATTTACACAATAGACACTGTTGTTGGGAAGGGTGAGAGGGGGCCGTACTGGGGGGCACCTCCAGAAGTCTACTGTCATCTCCACCGTCTTAAACGTGTTCATCTCCATGTTGTTCTGACTGCACCAGAGGACCAGCTGTTCAGCCTCCTGTCTGTATGCAGAATATAAGCCAATGACCGTCATGTTGTCTGCAAACTTCAGGAGCTTAACAGATGGGTCCCTGAAGGACCAGTCATTTGTGTAGAGACAGACGAGCAGAGGGGAGAGAACGCACACCTGGGGGTGGCCCCAGTGCTGATCGTCTGGGTGCTGGATGTGATTTTTTTGCCAGTCTCACTTGCTGCTTCCTGTCTGTCAGAAAGTTTGTGATCCAGTGATAGATGGGGCTGGTTCAGTGAGCTGGGTGAGTTTGGATTGGAGGACTTCTGGGACAATGAGGTTAAATAAGGGTTTCTTTGGGACTGGGATGATTGTGGAGTGCTTGAACCAGGAGGGAACGTCGCATAGCTCCAGGAATCTCAAGATCTGTGTGAAAAAATACCTGTGGAGGATGCGGGCAAGAAAGGAGATTAGTGAAGTGACAGTACAATTTTTTTATTCTGTAGAAAAAAAATGAAATATTCATCTGCAGGCCAGATTTAGTAATAATTTATACGCATGTTGCGGGTCAGTTCTGTGACACCTCTTATAAATGGTACACAAGCCGATGAAATCCCTCATTCTTCACTAGGGAAAATGGCTGCTCTTTCAATGCAATCCTTTCCAACATTATATTGCTATGTCTATAGCTTTGAATACTGACGAGGTTTAAATATAGGCCAAGATTCACACATTGGTCCAATGCCAATATCTTGATTTTTAACAAATATTGGTCAGTACCGAAAGTTTGGGCAACATTAGCCGAATCTCAGCATGCATCTAGCTTTGTTTGTGACTCTGCGTGGTCCATGATAGGTTGGCTTTTGGGGTGGGTGTCCCTGCCTGGTGTCCTGTGATTTCAGGGACAGGCTCTAGGCTTACCGCAGCCAGATAAGGGCTTGTGAAAAACAGATGGATGGATAGATCAATTCCAGCAGTACCTACAGTTTTCAAGGATGGGAGACCAAAGACTCCCAGCCCCAAAGTGAAGTGGGCCTCCCCGCAAGCTGCCTCCCATCTGCTGGATGGGGGTGAGCAGGAAGTGCAAACACCCCACCTCTGGTCTCTGTGTCCCCAGGAATGACTTCCTGAAGGAGATAAAGATCATGTCACGCCTCAGCGACCCGAACATCATCCAGCTGCTGTGTGTGTGCGTGCGATCAGACCCACTCTGCATGGTCACGGAGTACATGGAGAATGGCGACCTCAACATGTTCCTGTCGCAGCGCGAGATCGAGAGCACGCTAACAAACGCCAACAGCATCCCGTCTGTGAGGTGAGCTGGCATAGCTGCAGCCCAAGTTCTCATTGGGCAGAACTCAGATTTCCCAATGTTGCTCATCCGATCATCAGCCTGTCGTCATTTGTCTGTCGGCCAGTTAGTCAATCAGTATCCTCCTTTTTTCCAACTCCCTGTCTTTCCTGTGGTAGCTGAAAGGCTCCCATCAGCTTTTTTTTCCTTCATATTCTTATTACTTCCTGTCTGTTTTTGGCTGTTAGCCCATTAGCCTGTACACGTCTCTGGGGACTCTTTCATCTGACTGTCATTCTCTATTCATCTTGAGCTCAAAGAAGCAGAACAACCACAGCAGAGTAGAAAAACAAACTTGGAAGCGAAAGAGAAAGCGGCAGGAAGTGATCGAGGAAGCGATTCCCAGCAAAAGGAAATCTCGTTTTTCTTGTGTTGTGCTGTGAGCTGCTGAGTCTCCCTGTGTCTGTCTGCCCCCCCCCCCCCCCAGCATGTCAGATCTGCTGCACATGTCAGTTCAGATCTCATCAGGAATGCGTTACCTGGCGTCGCTGAACTTCGTGCACCGGGACCTGGCTACACGCAACTGTCTGCTGGACCGGCGTCTCACCATCAAGATCGCCGACTTCGGCATGAGCCGCAACCTGTACAGCAGTGACTACTACCGCATCCAGGGCCGTGCCGTGCTGCCCATCCGCTGGATGGCCTGGGAGAGCATCCTGCTGGTGCGTGTGGGCATGTGTGTCTGTCTGTCTGTCTGTCTGTCTATGCGTTTGTGTATGGGAGGGGTCCTGTATTCTCGGGACAGAAGTTTGCAAAATGGGAATGCACAGCTGTCCCATGTGTGTGTATATGCATATACAGCACTGTGCAAAATTCTTAAGCAGCCAAAGGAAATGTTTATCTGGGTAGTAAGTGTATATTTGCTCAGAACAAGAACACTATTTATCATTAGAGCTAGACGCAATTAAGAGGAACACCATAAAAACGTAACAAGAATATCTTCTGTCTTCCGGTCACTAGTATCTAGTCGGATGGCTAGAACATATGGACACTGGGTCAATTCCCAAACCTCTCCTCAGGGGCACCTCAGACATTCCTTGTTTTTGTTAAGTTTCACCACCGGATCACTTAATTCATTTAATTAGTCGACAAGGTATCGATTAGCAAAACATGGTATGCTTGTAGTCGAGTAAAAAAATACATTTTTGCATTGGCAGATTGCTGCAAATACTGGGGTGACTTTAGGAGAGATCCTGAAATGGTTAAGCTGACACAATTTGACAGACATAAAATCAAAGTTTTACACCAACCATGATAATTTAAACATCATTTTCTTTGACTGCCTAAGATTTTTGCACAGTATTGTATGCTAACCAATTTTACTTTTATGCTGATTTGTGTAAGTGTTATGTTTGTCTTATTGAGTCTTTGGGAATAATTGAACAAAATAGATGAAATACAGGAAGCAAGCAGTTGATTTTGTTTTTGAAAATGCCATTAAATGGTGCTGCAGGGGAAGTTCACCACTGCAAGCGATGTGTGGGCTTTCGGTGTGACGCTCTGGGAAATCTTCACCCTGTGCAAAGAGCAGCCCTACAGTCTGCTGTCGGACGAGCAGGTCATTGAGAACACTGGAGAGTTCTTCAGGAACCAGGGGAGGCAGGTGTGTGACCAGGGCCTACTGGGCAAAAACTCATACATTCAGCTTTGGATCAGAACAATTTCAGTATTAATATTTATGTTAAAAAAGCATACCATCCTTATTCTCTGAAGGAGAGGCTTCCTGTCCAGGGTCACACCTGCATCGTGTCCTATGCTGCTTGGGAGTCATGATGGATGGATGGATAGATGGATGTTTTTACCTGAATTGGTTGTTTTAAGCAATCCTGCTGTTTCCATTGGATAAGTTGATAATCCCACAATGTGATGGAGGTTGACACATGAATGAAGACCTGATTCCCTCCGCAGATCTTCCTGTCAGCTCCGCCCCTGTGCCCCCCCTTCCTGTTCGAGCTGATGATGCGTTGCTGGAATCGCGACATCGGCGACCGGCCCGGCTTCGAGCACCTGCATCAGGCCCTGCGCTTGCACACCAGCCCGTGAAGCCGCACCCTGCATACCCCCTCGAGAAGCCGACAGCTTTTTTCTTACAGCTCAACTCACTCAAGTGACGCTTAAAGTGAGAGGAGAGGTCCCATGGACACAGAGACTTCCTGACAGAAGGAAATTTCACATCTACAGGTTCAAACTTATTCATAAATCCTTGGACACTAGAGGAAACCATCTGTACCTTTCTCTTTGTTTAATGTAAATCACTCCTGTCCGCCTCAAAGGTTCGTGTTTTTTGTTAGATTGGCACCCAAAAGAGCTTTAGCTCTTCTAGACTCAAGACTAGGTCTTAAAATTAGCAACTGGACGTCTGTGTTGTAGGTCCCGTTGTTGTGTGTTTTTTAAGCACTGCTGTTACGATTTGTTTTTTTTGTCTGTGTTCCTTATTAATCCCCACACTGGATTTACAGCTACTATAATGATTGTGTGTTTGTTTGTGGTTGTTTTTCCTTCTGGACATGAATGTTAAACAGGTCAGTGTGGATATGGCCAGATTTGACATTTTCTGAGGTCTGGCTGAAGCAGAACTACTGTCATAAATAGATACACGACCCTTTCAGGAGAGGGGGTTGAAGGGCCAGAACAGACTGATAATGTCATGTCCTTCACCCCCCCCCCCCGGCCCACACAACTCAGGCACAGACTGCAGTCAGCCTCAATACCCCCCCACTACCCATAAGTCTTAGCACAAAGCAGGATGCTACTTCTCCACGTCTTACCATAGAATTAACCACATTTTGCCATGTCGCGCACATGCCTAGAGACGGGCTACCTGCCAGCAGCATCTTCTCCACGCTTGAACAAGGAATATGGCTGGAGTTGGGACGTGACGCAACGTGTCCGGCTGACTGTCGCGGTCTGGGCCGCAGGACATGACCGCCCCTGTTTCCACGTGTGCGTCTGTCGGCTGGCGGGTGGGTGTGGCCCATGCTGTGCCCTCGGGCCGACTGCCCCTCACATGGAGAGGACCGTTAATGCCATTGGCTGTAGGAGCCAACGATGCACAGTGGGTGGGGCTGAGAATAGAACAAGTTCCCCTTTGTCAGCAAGACAACTCGAAATTTCCATTGCATCTGACCGTGTGCATGGAATGTATGGTGTTTCACCGATAAGGGGGAGTCCATTCCTAACGAGTCCTTACATATGGCATATGCCCATAATGGGGAATCATTGTAGCAAATGCAGAATTCAGAACATCTTCAATTGTTGACCTGCCCCCTAGAACTTCCCGTACGTCACCGAGCTTTGGACAAACCACCACTGAGACAGACACAATGATTGTGTGAACATTCAATGAATTATTGGGCTGTGGATTAGGTTATGTCACTTTTTTTTGTAACTGTTTGTACTATGTACATTGTAACCTTTGTTAGTTTTGTCTTGACTGTTTTTTTTGTTACTGTTATAAGGTACATGTGGGAGAAGCACACAAGGCTGCTGGGAGATGCCAGGATAGGAGGCTTTCTGTAGCTGTCTGGATGTCGCACGTGGCCTGCTGCAGGCTTAGTGAGTGAGGGGCTAAAATTTAAGGCCCTGTCGTGCAATACAAACTAAGCCTGGCAGGATTGGCGGAGGGACATTTCCCATGAGCCTTTGCTGAAGTGAGCCTGTGGTTTAACATTTGTCACTGAGTGTGTGTATCAGCATTTTTATAGAGTATTGTCAAACGCTTTTATATTTCTTTCTTATCAGTGCTAAGCTGGTGGTGATCTCTGCGGTGGGTTTGGGAATCGCGATAGGTTAATATAGATGCTTTCCGATCTCTCTCATTTCAGTTTTTACATGCATCTGATATGTACATAGTATAATCAGAGTAGATTTGTACAGTAATATATTGGGAGTTTAGGAGAACATTCTTTCATTATGGCATTCTGTTCTGTGTTTTTTTTCTTATAAGAATACCGAACAATAAAAATCCAAACACTATCAGTAATGGGTAGCAGATGCATCCACTGTTTCACAATGAAGAGACCACATTAAATTTTTGCTAATGAAAAGCCTTGAGTGACCAGGATTTGTCTGTCAGGTCGGACACGTGTAATTTCTGCAGATAGATGTAAAATGAGCCACAGAAGATTGTGATTAAGATTATTTGGGACCGCAGAGTCAACTTTTAAGGTTTTTCATTCCATAAAATAACATTGTGTTAACACTGTAAATCATGCATTTTTCTGTTATGAAAGCAATTTTGTCTTTTAACGGTCAAGATCTTTCTAAACACTGAAAGGGCCAAGGAAAATGATGTTTTGGTGAATAGCTATGGGACTGGAAGCCTGTGTAAGCAAGTCTGCAGAAAGGTTGATAAAACGTCAAGTTTAAGTGAAACTGCTCTACATTTTTAAAGAATTTTAAAGAGAGCACCTCACTTAAAAGACTAAACAACAGCAATAATGTGTGGCATCTGCTGACAATTCAGTCTTGCCTGTCCCCTCCATCTCCCATAAAGCCTTTATTTAGGAAGGATCACTGTGAATCTCAAGCCTCTCACAGGAAACGGTGTGAAGGAGGCGGCACCCTGGATACCAGCAGGGGTCAGTGTAAGAAACCCTTCATTAGGCTGACTGCATGCTTTAATGCTCACTTGTGACCACAGTATTGTTACACTGCATACTTTTAGGGAATGGATGCAGTTTTTCCTTCATAAATAAATTTTTTTATCTTACTGTTCAAATACTCAAAACAGTAGTTTTTTGTAGCCTACACACTTTGTTTTATCAGTCACAAATAAAAATTGTTTTAGATTAGATGATGGGTGTTCCTGGTGGCCTTCTAATTTAAACATCTGAACAAGTTTTTAAAGTCTCACTATCGGCTTCTGAATTGATACACTTTGTAAGAATGTTATTCATGTAAAATTGGCAAAAATTACTGACTACCTTTGTGTCTCCATAAAACGCGTCTTGAGTAGTGCTGTAAGACTGGTCTCAAGACCAATTTTTTGTGGTCTTGGTCTTGTCTTGGTCTTGTACATAGCAGTCTCAATGGGATGGGGAAAAAAAGAAAACAGCACATCCTCACAGCACAGAATTATTATTTATTACACCCCTCAATTCAAATGCAACCAGTCAGATGCATCTATTTTAAAAACGCTACACTGTATACATTTTCTCAATGGACATTGAGTGCTTCCCAGTCCACGCACATTATACACATTGCATCATAGCGAAGTCGGCAAAGAAAATAAATTAGGTATTTTACATTTATTAGAAAGCACAGTTTTGGAGGTGCAAGTCAATCTGGAGGCTCATTCTCTTCAATTCAAAGCAAAGGATCATTACATAGCTGTATTCATAGCTTACCCAAGGCCGCTGTCCCTGGTATAAGAGACTTAATATGAACATCTTTCTGGTTCATCCCATCTCTTTCCCTTGATGAGGTCTGATAAAATGGTTATAGGAGAGGATTGCTGAGACTTTTATTTTTGATCAGGCCTTGTAACTATGACAAATCTGGGAGATTTTAAATAAGAAACATATGGACAATATAATTGAAAAGATGAATTTGATTTAACGATTAATGACACTTTACAGCAATGCCTTTTTTCTCTACAGTTTATCTGAGTAATGTGATGTCGATTCTAGCCCTAGTCTGTTTTGGTCTTGGTCTCGACCAGTCTTGGTCTTGCCCTTGCTTTAGTGTGTCTTGGCCTTGGATTTGGTCTTGATACCGTCAGGTCCCGGCAATGTCTTGTTCTCAGTTTAGGCGGTCTTGACTATAACACTAGTCCTGAGTAAAGTACATCATGATGCATGAGAGGGGAGGCGCTTTAGCGGGGTGGAAACCTGGAATTTATCAGGCAAGTAAAACGGTGTACAACTAATGCAACAAAGGATGTGTTACACCTTAAGGTCACAGGGCAGCGTTCACATGTGTACAACACAAAGAAATATTCCTGTTTAAGTGTTAATATATTATTACATTATGCACATAGTAAAATACCCAGTATGGAACAGTGCATATATATATATATAGCGCATATGTATGATACGGTTTTAAAATAAGTAATCTTTTTTTCTTTTAATCTACCTTTAAAAGCTGCGAGTTTGATCGGATTTAAAAATTGCCTAAATAATATATGATATACGTTTAAAATGAGCCTTTGACCTTTTGGTTGTATGAATAGACCACAAATATCCTGTATTGTACATTTAGTTTGAGTCAACAACCCTTACATGAAATATATAATCGTGCCGAATGCTTCGTTGACCACAAGAACAAAGGATACGCATTAGCCAGATGAAATGTATATACTGTAGAACAAACAAGTCGTGAAAAGTCAAATAAGATACCATATGCCAACCCTTTAAACGACGGAGTATATATCTAGGTACTGCTGGATATCTGCTGCAAATAAATCGATACTTTTTATATAATCTGGTCACGCATACGTGGCAGCTACATACTTGTATCATTTTACTGTGCTCGGCCGCCGCCGCTACGGTGACTGGCGGCTTTCCTGGACTAACACTTTAAACGCGATTTATAGATGAATAAATTAACGAATACGGAAATCGCACCTTTTCGCACCTACGGATCCCGGGTCCGTGAGCCGAGATTCGTCGCGTGATCACGTCAGGGGGGGCTAAAGGAGGAATAAGCGGCGGATTGCGGCACAGAGACGGAGCCGTGGAGTAATGGCATTCGAACCCGCCAGCGATTCCCGAGTTTGTCTGGCTGATTTGCCTTGATAAGTGTAATGTTTGGGAGGCTTATGATCGCCAGGAGATGACCGGCGACGGGCCTGCTTGTACGCTTTAATTTAAAGGACACTTCTTTTATTATCCAGGCCACTGCTTACTGTCCTTCTGTTACCGACAAAATGCAATGAACACTTCTGGAAAGTGGTTGGTTTTCATACCCAGGGTGAGTCTTTTTGGATTTAAACGATCGAGTGTCGATCTTACAGCTTTTGCACGAATAAACAAGTTGTTGGATTTTCCTGATCGCTTCTATAGGAGAAAACCTAGCCTGCATTTTCTTTTGAAACGCCCAAGTGTGATACGTGGTCTATTTAATCCTTAACAAGGAACTTTTGCTTTTAGTCATTAGCAGTTTTGTGGATTTAAATTTTTGCCCTTTGTCCTGTTTTTTCTTATTTCTTTGTCTGTTTCATTTCACGCATTTCGTGCGCAGGCATTCGTGGAAAACGAGCCAGTTCTGCTTTCAGGCGGGTTTGTTTTGCTTGATAATATTTCCCCCACAATTGATCCTTTACTACATCGTAAAGGCCACTAAAGCTCAAGGCATAAGAATGTAACACGTCAGCCTTGTTAATTTCGCATACATGATCTTGAAAGCGATAGTTCCTGTGTTTAGGTGAAGGGGC
Organism: Stomatorhinus ivindoensis; assembly: GCA_019775895.2. Taxonomy (NCBI): domain Eukaryota; kingdom Metazoa; phylum Chordata; class Actinopteri; order Osteoglossiformes; family Mormyridae; genus Stomatorhinus; species Stomatorhinus ivindoensis. The sequence goes on from JABFEB020000040.1 coordinate 34,233,370, forward strand.
TTGTAACAACTTTGTACGAAACACCAATAGTAGCTTCATTATTGATGTGTTTTTGTTTGTAATCACGTTGCTTCGTCCATTTTTGAATTTGGTGTCACTCGAAAGTCCGTCTTTATTAGGTTATATGAACGGATTTTGGAGAATCACGGCAACTATTAAATGAAGGCCTTTTTAGATTCATTTTTTAAACTTTAACTCGTGTTTAAATTGCATGTGTTGACTTCGGATGTTTTGTTGGATATGAGACGGTGCAAGTGTACCGTAGCTGCACTATAGGAATATCTTACGCTTTGTTTTTAAAGCATTTAGTAGGTGTATTGAAATAAGACTTACTCATTAGTGTCAGCACTGTCCTGGTTTGGATTGTGCTGGGGACTTTTAACAGCTTGAACGACTTTGCATTTGACTGGTGCTTTTTTCCCAAACACAACGGTTAATTCTGAATATTTTGTGTATGCCCGTAATAGTATACTTGAGTTCTGCTCCCTGTTAATTCGCAATAATAATTGTACAGGGTGCCTGTTTTAACCAAACCTGTGTGCTTTCACAATACTGTTGGAGCTGTAGCAGGGCTTTTAAACTTTTCTTAAATCTGGGATTCCCAAATATGAGTTTTTTTTTTTGTCGCATACACTGGATGACTATATCAATATTTGGTCAATTTAGAGTATGTTTCTGCAGACCCCTGCAACTGCTGTCCAGACCTCCAGGGGGTGGTGGGCCCCAGGTATCAGCCCTGCACCCTACAGCAATGTTACTGAAACTGGTCCTTGGGGACTCTGACAGTCCACATTTTTGCTACCAGAAGCTGGTTGGGAGCAAAAACATGGACTGTCTGTGGTTTCCCAAAGACCGGGTTGGGAAATGTGCTCTGCAGGACCCTATATAAGTAAGGTTCTGGTTGTTGATGTCTGGAAATCTCTACTTCAAACAGTGAAGGGGGGGTCGATGTTCAGCCGGGGGGGAGTGACCTTGAAGACACAAACCACCATTATGGGTGTCCTGGCCATGGTGTGAGGTGAGCCCTTTCTTCAGAGTAACGCCCACATGGCTGCATATTTTCATGTTTTTAGTACATCTTTGAAATCGTGCCTTACAGTTAAGTCAAAGTAAACTTTATTGTCATCTCTTCTATATATTGTACAGATATACAGAGAGACGAGAAGACGTGGCTCCAGTTTTAAACAGTGCAACAAAAACACAGACAACCAGCAACAGATAGGGCACATGGAATACAAAATATAATAAATAGAGGCAGTGCAAAAGTTGTGCAACATTATGGCAATGTTGTGGCAACAGTAATATTGGTAATAACAGTGATAATGGTAGTATAGTGCAGTTTGTAGATATAGACATTTCTTGTTTCTTGTTTTCAGTGCAAATATCAAGTGAAGTGGGACTTTATCTGTTATGCCAACCATATTCAGTAACACAGCTTACATTGGCACAAAATAACACTCAAATAAAACCCAAACATCGGTGCTACATATATACATAAACAAAGGACAAGTTGGAGGGGGCAGATCAGCATCATTGACACAATGTAAAAGTAAACAATGATGGAATGTTTACAATGGGCAATGACGGAAGCAGCAGAGCACATAAGAGGCATTTAAGAGCAAACAAACAAATGATCAAATAAATAAATATGAGTACTGGTAAGAGTGGCAATATTGGTGCAAATGGCAATAAAGTGATTAAGTGCTGGTGTACAGGATTACTGAGAATTAGGATATGTGTTATAATGGGCTGAGTGTTTAACAGCCCTGTGCTCGGTAAGCAGTGTGAAGGATTGATGGATATTAAAGAGTTTAGCAGAAAATCAAAGGCTGGGCTGAATTTGCATTACAATGTGCCACACGTCTGAAATCAGGAAAATAAATGAATGTGCTTTCATTTGTTATGTCCAAGAACACAGCAAGAAATGTCAGTTGAGAAAAAAAATAGTATTGTAAGAATGTTGCGACGGCTCCTCTGTGTGAAACATTAAGAATCAAACTGTTTTCAGAAGGCAGTCTGTTTACACATTGTGTGTCACATGAGCATTAATGGGGACTCCCCTCAACACTTAAGCCAGTTTTGGTGTCTATATGTAACACCCATCTGCAGATACAAACATTTAAAACCACAGGGTCTTTTATAGGCAGTATTCTTGTGAGAAATGAGAAGAAAACACCGCCAAGTGTTAGTAGATCTGTCACAAGCCTGGAACAGAATCTGAACAAGGCCTGGATAATTGCTTAGCTCTGATGTTTTAATAACCATGCCTGAGACAGAACCCTCAGACAGATTAGGGCTCTGGGATAAACCCCAGATATCTTAAGATCCAAGCAACGGCTTTGGATACAAGAGTGACAAAGTGGATTTTACTCCCTAAATGTAAACGTAGTTTAACATTGGTCTCTCTCTAAAAGCACTTAAAGAGGGAATCTCTGCCAGACAGCTAAATAAAGATCCCCCTTTTCACAAAGTACTGTCAAATAGTGCATGGAGTGATTCACTAAACTGTGGATGTTATTAGATGGGATCTGGAAGTGAAATACCCCTGGTTACGATGTCAGAGCAGTGCACAGGTATACGAATCAAACGAGGCTAGAATTTGTCAGGGTTGCCAGCTTTGGTCAGCTAGTTGGAGTGAAATTTTCTATTTGAGACAAGTCTGCACACACATGCACACGCAATTACATGTATGTAACAGTTTGCAAACTACCCCAACACTTTTGATGTAGCTAATTTTAGGTTTATAGTGGAATATTGTGCCACAAGATTTCTTGCGTGAACATGACAGTCTGAAAGCATGACAGTCACGCCAGACGCGTGAGAGCTGGCAACCCTGATTTATGAATATAATCTGAAGGCAGTAGAAGTTTCATGTATAATAGTTTATATCCTAGGATATACAAGATGGTCTGGAGAAGTGCAAGGTGGAGGAGAGAGCCAGACAGGGCTGACCCGGTGTTGTTTTTCGTTCCAGCCTTACCGTAATACATGTGATTCAAATAATCAAGGGTTTAATCATAAGTGGTTTAGTTGGAGCTGGTATGTAATTCCTCAGCTAACAAAAAAATGTTCTGACTTGTTTTAAGAGGAGTAGAACTGAAACGCACAGAAATGCAGAATACAAAAGATACAGGGAGCATTCAGAGGGAAATAAAAAGTGTAAGAGATCTTGATAAAGTGTGATCTAGGTAGGACTGCCACTGAAGCGATAAACAGATAAGCTCCATCCAGATCAGCTTATGTATTTTACAGTTTCTCATTTCCGCCCCTCAATACTGAGAAAAATTCAGCTAATCTACTCAAGATCAGTGTCCTGTTCCCTAGCAGCGACAGTAAATTAAAAGCCCTAACTGAGCATGTGCGCTAGAATAAGCGCTTCAGGTGAAACAACACAGGTGCCGCTGTCTCTCAGCATGTTCGGCATGTTAAGCCACATGGTGTAACATCTCAGCCCCGACCTCACAATCTGTGTGTTAGAGCGGCAGCTGGGGGGCAGAGCAAATGAGGGTTAATGCGAACACACAAAAATCACTCTAAGTGCACTCGCACAATGGAAGTGCCAGAGACTGATCCTGAGATCAGCACATTGCACTCACATGCAGGCCTGCGTGAGCACCCCCTGTCCCCCGCTGGAAAAGGATGCAGGGGGGATTCGCTGATCCAGGTTGCAGCTCAGCAAACATGAGGACAAAGGGATGCAGAGTCAGCAAGGCTGGAGGAAAGGCCAGGCCTTTCTCCCTGTCATCCAATCCAAGTGAGGGGGGGTTATATTTGCATATATAAGGCCGGGATAAGGGCATAATCCTGTACCCTGGTGCCCTCCTCCACACGTGCTGGCAAGCTTCAGGTGAGATTCCTACTGGACTCAGGATGGACAGAAGTGTGTGTATAGGGTGCATCAGCTTGTTCACGTTGTGGAGACATGCCCCACGGCGTCACACTTCATGCGTATGCCATGCTGAGAGACCTCGTTTTGCAGGAAAGAGGAAACGAAATAGTTTCAGATGGTGCAAATTTCCTTAAATGGCATCAGGTCTGAGTAGGGTTTTGGTCAAGTAGGGTCACGACAGCTGCATTAGGTCTTGTGTTATGGTCAACATTACAGTTAGCTGACAGGTTCAGGTTAGAGTTGAGCTTGAATCAGAACCAGGGATTACCATAGCAAATTCTGACAGACATTTTGATCAAAATGCAACTTTTTCCATAGACATAGTACTAAAAACGTAGCTTACATTATTTTTTAGCAACACTTTACATAGCCATATGTATTATACATTATGAATGCTTTATGAAGCTCTCATCTATAATGCACTTTAGATACCTTCATAATGAAATACAAAGCATCCTTAATGCCTATACCAACTATTATAATGTCGGTTATGAAAATATGAGTTACCATTTTTTTCCCTCAATCAAAACATTTTGGTCTGTTTCCTTGAAGTCGTCCCCCTCACAGATTGAACCATGGCTCATACAGCTGTTCAAGGGAGCATAGGGAGTCGTACTGCCTCTATGGGCCTGTGCAACTACAAGGTAGGTCTCTGTCATCTGCATAGACGTGCCACAGCTGCACTATAATATAAGATAAACTGCCTGCACATAGACAGTGTGGTCTTATGGCAACCAGTAAATACCAGTTCACATGCTCAGCCTATATTCATGTCATCCCAGATCTGCCTGTTTGAGTATGAAAACTACCAAGGCCGATGCATGGAGCTGAACAGTGAGTGTCGGAACTTGTGTGACCGCGGAATGGACAGGATCCGCTCCGTTCGGGTTGAGTGTGGAGTGTGAGTACTTTATATTGTCCCAGACTCACAAACAGACAAGGAGACTGCTTCCAAACTACATACACTTCCTGTACATCAATGTGAAAGACCTTGGAGTACCTCCACGTGAATATCGCTGTAATATTCATTATTGATTTGGAGATATTGCATATTTCGCACCCAAGGACAGGTTTTGAGCATTACTAATTACAGATTGGTTGACTCTGAGTCTTATGCAAGTGAGGGCAAGTTCCAAGTATTACTCAATACTGATTGGTTGTCACTGTGCATTGCACAGCTGGGTGGGCTACGAGCTGGAGAACATGCTGGGGGAGATGTTCATACTGGAGAAAGGCGAGTACCCACGTTGGGATTGCTGGTCCAACAGCTACTGCAGTGACTGCTTGATGTCGATCAGACCTGTCCGCATGGTGAGTCCTACTGTGGTCTATTCCTCATGCTTCTTCACCTGCTGTGTCCAGCTGTATCGCTATATATAGGCATATATGAGAGTCAATCATCTAGTTTAGCCAGAGGTGGAGATTTCAGATCCAGAAAGTAAAAATCCAAACCAGGATTTTGTTTCAACCAACCAGTTGAGTATAAAGAGTCACGGTCACAGATACT
>JABFEB020000040.1:34268300-34284842 GCA_019775895.2 Stomatorhinus ivindoensis
GAGGCTTGTTTAGAATCATATATATATATATATATATATATATATATATATATGACTGGCAAAACCTTACCAGACTAAATCAGTCGATTTAGCATTTACAGTTATCCCACGACAAAATCTTAACACATTATCTATGTGTGTGTTTATATTTATATGTATCTATATACACACACATAGATAATGTGTTAAGATTTTGTCGTGGGATGACTGTAAATGCTAATTGGACTGATTTAGTCTGGCAAGGTTATGCCAGTCATACAGTTATATTGTAAACTCATAGCAATTCCCTTTGATATTCAAAAACCCCATTCATCTTTTGGAGAAAACTGAGGGCGAAGGAATGACGAAAATGACTCAAAACTCAATCTTTTGAACTATTGCAGTTTTGGTGCTGCTTTGAAGTGCCACCATTACAGTGCTCTGGCATCTTCTGGTTTCTGTTCCTTTGTGGCCTTTGGACCAATGTCATCTCCACAGCTGAGACTATTAAGGAAGACTTTCTGATTTGTGATCTGCGGAGAGCATTTACCTTAATGTAGATGTTTGTAACTAAAGAATTTGCCTAGTTCTTTTATACCAGGGTTCTTCAAATCTGGACCTCGATTCCAAATCCAAGCATTGGTAGTTAGTTTATGTTAGTTTAATAATTACTGGTTCTGATTGGTCAGAGGCCTCACACCTGACTGACAGCTAAAGGAAGGCTGGAAAACTAGCAGTGCTTGGACCTCCAGGACCGTGATTTGAATAATAGGGCTTCATACCATGTTATCCTGTGGAGGTGGAAGGTTCTTTAACCTGTTTACCCAGCTCTGGTCTTTGGTTATGGGACGTTCAGGAGCATTTTGATAAAGCATTTGGATCGCTAAAGATGCTGGCATCCAAAGCAGGCCAACCTCTGATACCTCGAACAGATTATCGTGTATGTTACACTGAAACACCTCGGGCAATTCAGAGGCAAGTGCAGACATGTTGAACAGAAATTGCACCCTGTCAGGACAAAGTAGCTGTGTTCTCCATGTTCTGTTTTTGAACCCCCCCCCCTTCATTTTCCCCCATCCTGTTTCTCCCACACCCTCTCGGTCCTGTTCAGTACACAGCTTGTGTTTGTGTGTTTTTTTGTTTTGTTTTTTTTTTTTTACATGGATGCAGCCAGCTAGCATACAGAGGAAGTGAACAGCCTCTATAAACTTTGTGTGGAGTCCATGGAGAGCTCCAAATGTTCATGTAGTCAAGTTGTTGGGATTCCTGGCTTGCAGCGGGGAACTTGGACCCAGTTCTGCTTAATTTCTCTTTCTTAATGTGCCTTTCAGAGGTTTGCCAATTTCCCCCAGTGTTGTTCAGTGTGCTGGTGCACTCAGTCAGTCAGGAAATCTGCTTTAAATAGGAGAGGCCTTTTAATGATGGCATGGTGGCCTTTTAATGACAGCATGGAGTAATTCTGGCACTGCTCCCTATATTTAGCTGTATGTAAAAGAACTTTGCCATTCCCTTTTTCCCGAGTCTTTCAGTCCCTGGGTTTTTTGATTTGAATTTCTGTAACTGGCGTGGACACATTTTGTCTGTTAGCCTCCTGCACGTTCCTGTATTTCACTGGCCTGCAAATGTTCTGATTGATGTGTGAGTGGTTTCTTGCATTTTCTGCTTGCCAGTGGAACAACCTCTCAGTGCTCTTTCACTAACGGTAATATCACTGTTAGTATTTGCACCCCTGCAAGAATAATGCTGAAGAGATCATATCAGTATCATGCTTGTGTGATCCGACTCATGAGTCAGTGTGTAGTGTATTTAGTGGGAGTGTTCCTGCTCTTGTCTGTGTGACCTGTTTGATTTAGTACACTGTACTGAAGCTCTTGGAATATAAGCATAAATGCGGGCTGTTTCTCAGAATTGACATTTGTGGTTAGTTGGTTGGCCACTCTGCTGCTGGTGTTTCGGTGTCTGGGGGGGGGGCGCGCCCTAGCAGGTAGACGCCTGGTCCAGGCGGGGTTTCCTGTTCTTGGGTTGCTGGTGTTGGCATGTCCTGCCCGCTGGCTCCTCTGTTGCAGAGCTCAGAACTCAGGCAACCTGCACTGCTTCCCCTTTCCACAGTCACTAACTGGCCTATTTTTTTTGCTTTTTTATAAATGACTCGCTGTTTTTCTCTTCCCCTCTTTTTAATCTCATGTAAAGAACATATTTCCCTTTTAAGTGCCTTAGAGATTCTGTGTGTGCGTCTGCTTTGGAGCTTGTTAATTGTTCTGCTTTTACTGCCGATGGCCCCACATCTGTTGTGTGCCGATTGTTGAGCTTTTGTCAGATTAAAGGTTTTGTCAGGGATGGTTGATGCAATTGAGCCTTTCGGCTGCCTCAACGTTGATGCTTCAGTGTGAGCCGCTTTCACAGATGAAGTAAACATGACTCTGAGTTGATTACGAGCTCTGTAGTGGACTGTTATTGAGAGAGTGCATGTTTGGAACTGGAAGGAGCTGCTTAAATCATGATGAGGGTCTTACTTTGGTGTCTGTCTGGCTGGGACAGCCTGGTCATGGCCTGCTTCTGGGGCCTGTAGGGTGGACATGCCCTGCCTGCGGGGCCGGTGCGCTGCGCAGCCTGCGTGTGCAGATACAACTGCAGAGATATAAATAGGACCACCCTGAAGTTGTTCAACTGCGCCGGATATTTTTGCGGGGAGATTGTTTGTTTGTGAATGTTTGTCTGTGATCAGGCCCAGTGAGCTTTTTGCTTTGGGTGCTGTCGTTGCCACCCATCCCCCCCCCCCACCCTCAGAGGGCAGGGAAGTGTTGTAGCTGGCGCAGCGGGGAGCAGTGTGCAGAGAGGCAGTGGCGAGGCCTGGGGGTAAGGAAGTGAGTGCTGTCCTGTTGCAGGATGCTGAGTCATCCCTAGGCTGGGTACACTGATAGACACCGCAGCCGGGGGGCCAGCGAGGGGGGTGGGAGCACTCAGGGAGCGGGCATACGTTGGTGTGGGGTGGGGGAAGCGCCAACACGTCAAGCCAGTGCGCGTTCTCATCACGTCCCCCGCCCAGCGCCGTCCTCCAGGTAGCAGCCTGGCCAAAACGACGGCGTGCAGAGTCTCCGGCCTCTGCGTGGTGCTGGCCTTGGACCCGAGCAGCAAACCTTGTGTTTATAGCTTCCTTTTCTCGTTTCTGATGTGGAAGATTACTCTACAAAAACTGTACTTGAACTGAGTCATGACCTTCTCAGGGACTCCTGAGGTGTGGTCTCTGAATTTGAGAACGACTGACTTTATTTAAAAAACAGAGAGAATGGTACAGCAGAATGAGCTTTTGTATTTAAGGCAACCCTTGGGAGTCGTTCCCAGCTAGTAGTGCAGACCCCATGGGCCAGTATGGGAGCTGAAATGCCATTTTCTGCAGGCCGTCCTTTTCTTTGCCTGTGGGGCTTCTCGTCTAGGATAGCCTCAGAGGAGAGTCTCAGCGGCATCCATTGAGAATCGCCATAGAGACTTCCTCAATATGCGGCCCATTCATATGTTCATCAATTGCTCCATTCATAAATGTTTTTTCCTCTTTTAAAAACTGTCTAAACCCCCACCCCCCATTATTTGAGGTTATTAATGAGCCTCGACCTGCGTGTCTCACAGCCAATCGAACAGTGAGTGTGAGAGCAGGATGGCCTGTCGCTTAGAGCTGATTAATCAAGGAACAGGCCGCTGCCATTAATTAACTGCTTGTCTATCTATTAATTAATTTTGTGTTGGAGCTCAGCAGAAGAGGAAAAGGGCCAGTTTCCAAACCGCTGCTGCTTCAGAAGTTTCACTTCTGCTGTCAATAGGGAACTTGAGTGCAGCACCGGTGACGCTGTCGGACATCACTGCGGTTAGCCGGAGGATCGTTATGACGATTCCCAGCAATACGAGCACAATCGATCCTCCGGCACCGTGCTGACTGAGCGCAGGTGCAATTGCTGCGTGTCAGCCTGTTTTTAAAAAAAAATTTTTTCTTCTTGCTTTATGTTTAAGAATTGACTGTTTTCCCACAAGGTGTGTACGTGCATGCGGGGCGGCCCATGTTTCCTCTCTCACAGATTAGATAGAATATGTGATTGTTTGCTTTTTCTGTTTTTTTTTTTTTTATCTGGTGTGCCAGCAAGAACTCTGTTAAAAGTGGGTGACATCAATATTGGAACAAATTTAGAATGAAACGGGTCTGACGCATGACTGGAAATGTTTTGAAATGCAGTTTATTACCATATTGATGTTTATCTTTCTACTAGTGTGTTTGAGTTTAAATCTTCAGAATCTACGCTTGGTTGCAGTGTTTCCTTTGCATGCGCGGCCTGATGCTCAGTGTGTAGAGAGAAGGGTCAGGATCGCCTCCCGGTCGGCACGTGGCGAGGAGCTCTGCCTGCTGATGATGGGGGTGGGGGCCATACATGCAGGCCGTTCATGATGTTCTCTCCTCCTCTTCACATTTACCCCACCCCCTTCCCACACACAGTGATTCACAGCTGTGCCGGTTACTGCAATGAATGGCAACACTATCCACGACGGGACGGCCGTGCCTTCATCTGCAGCCCCCTCGCCGCGGGGGTGGCAGGAGTTCTGTGAGCTGCATGCCATCGTCGCCGCCCGGGAACTAGCCAAGCACTACCGGCGTTTTGCCAGTGAGCACCCGCGCCATGATGTGCCCTCACCTGACAGCTTCTTGAAGCAGTTCGACCATCTGTTCCAGCAGTTCTTCTGCAGCGAGGTGGCTGGTGAGGCCTCTCCCCCGGCCCCTCCCCTGACGGGGTGTCGCCGGGTCACCTCTTTCTCTGGTGCTCTGGACTACCGGGAGGCTGGCCAGCCGGGCTCTCAGGCCCTCATCACGGTGGTGGCCTTCAAAGGGGACCCGTCAACATGTGGCAGCCCGCTGTCAATCCCCCGCGAGCAGGAGCGGCCTCCGCGATGCTCTCCCACAGACACTACCAGGCGTGATCGTGGGCGTAGCCCGGAGGAGGCTGGCACCTCTGCTGCCGAACGGTACTCCCCGCAACCTATGCCTCCCCTCCATTCCAGACACGCCGACCCCACACATTTCTCTGTCAGGCAGATCCGTTGTGATGTGTGCCGGCTCTTTAAGAAACCGATTCCTCGGCCGCCCGACGCGGGTGGGGCTCCCGACGAAGGCCTGCCCTCTCCGACCTCGGCCACCCTGGCTCAGAAGTCGCCCCCTGCTAGTGGCTTTTTCAATCGTTTGGCCAACAAGTTCCGCGCCAGTCTAAAGCAGCGTTCCAGGCACCGTGGTGGGTGCAAGGAGGGCCAGCTACGGTACCTAGTGGTGGATGACACTATCTCTGACGCTCAGCCGCGGTGGCAGCGCTGCCAGCTGCTGCTCCGCAGGGCGCAGGAAGGCCAGGTCACAGATGGCAACCAGCTGGAGCTGTATGACCCGCCTAAGGTAAGTGAAATCTGCCTGTTGCTTCCAGATGCCGGGTTGGAGCATTGCTGCTCTCCTGGTCAGTCACTGGGTAATTATTATGGTATCGGACTGCAATCAAGGTTTGCTCCTTTTGTTCTGCTGTTTATCACTCAGAACCACATGTTTTCCCTACTGGGTGGTTTTTCTCTCTCTTTTTTCCCCCCGAAGATCTCCTGCGGAGTTTGTGGTGTCTCAGGTTCCGTCATGTCTCCCCTGTCCCAATCTGTAGTAAAAAGCACACCAATCTTGCCCTTAGAAGGTTGCTCTTGCTTGGCCATCATGTGTCCAGACTAGAACACATCCATCCATCCATTTTCCAACCCCTTATCCTTGTCAGCCTGGATGCCTTCCCACTCCACATGTGGCAAAAAGGCTGGGGTGGGACCCCTGTCCATCGCGGGGCGCACACACGTAAAATGGGCAGATTAAAGACTCCTCTGATTGGTTAACTTCTACATGTTTATTAGGGGGTTAGAGGTCTTGCTTGGGATTTGACATGAATATGTCTTTCTGTAGAAGCTTTCTGTCCTGTGCAGAGATGCCGCCGTCAGTCTCCCTCTTCCTGGGGGGCTTTGGTGGGCATGGGTCTACACAGAGCTCCCTGGGTGTTTCTCAATATGCGTACTTGACCATACTTGTGTTCTTGCGTACCTGTTTTGTCACCTAACATCTCTGAAGACCACTTCCAGTACTTAGAACAGTAGTACAATCCCCAGGTGTCGTTCTTGCTCCACCCCAAACACCAAGAATACATCGATTGCATCCTCGCTAAAAAAAAAAAATCCCATAATTTATTTCACCCCAAATTCATTCTTGGGAGCCAAGTAAGAAAGACCATAAGTATGATCTTCATGTTGAGAAACACCCACCATCTGCTCCATTGCGTCTGATTCTACAGCTTCCCTCTCTTCCTGGCAGCGATAGGAGTCTGACAGAAGGTGATGGGCCACTGCAAGCTCATTAGATAGTAGTGCTTCACCAGGTCGCCACGTGCTCGTGGCCTGCAGATAGTCTCTGTTAGGTGGCAGTGGTGAGTTGGAGCTCCCATCACGCGCTCACATCGGGGCCCTGACCAGGGGGCTGAGCTTCTCAGAGAGACGTTCAAGTTGCCAGAGGAAATGCAGAAATGAAGCGTTATCGCCTTCGACAATATGACCAATCTGCCGAGCAGAAGATTCAAACATATGACCTTCCGATTGCAGCGCTAACCCACTGAGTCATGCACTGCCCCCTGGGGTACGAGTGTGCAGGGGATGGCTGTGCAGTGAGTACTTTCTGTACTGCCCCCCGGAAGGCGTTTTGGGCTTCTCCTGAACGCTTCACCAGGAGCCTGTGAACCCCAGCACACTTCCTGCCTTGTTAACTATCTGCATGTTCCTCTGCGTGCAGTTTCCCCTTTCTCAGCTTCCCATCTGCACTCTTATTCTTTTCTTCTTCTCTGTGTGCATTGAGAAATGTGGACAATGTGTCTCTAGTTACAATGGTAACCTTCGCAGAGGAAGCTGCTAGCTGGCTGATAACTCTGAGCATTCTGGAAATTCTGCATTAACATGGTGTTCCATCCTGATATAGCAGATAATCTCTCAGCAGTTTATCAACATGATCCCGATAAAGCTTGTTTGCTCTCTGTTCTTTTGTTGTACATATAAAGGAGAAAGCATCGTTGGTCTTCAAAGGCAAAATGTATCGCCTTCCTATGAATTCTAAATGGAAAAATTCACCTCGGATTCCTTGCTGATAATTGTAGACCATGGAAAGCATGAGAATATTGACATAATGCAGGAAGGCAGCTGAGAGTCTGTATGTGAGCTGCAGAAGATGGCCATCACATGTCACTCTGGAGTTTACACAGAGCTGCGATTTCTTCTAAAACCTGTCTGTCCACGTAGGTTTTGATGTGACTCAAGTCACTGTTTATAATTACTTTTTGCGAATATTACAGCAGACCTTGCAGTTCCATTTTCATAACCATTCTTTTGTAGTCTTTATTTTTCAGTGGTGAATATTAGATGTGCAAATATCAGTGTGAAAGGAGGGATTTGCAACTCTGCATTTTTTGTTGAGTGACCTTAGTGTTTGGCTAGTTTCATTGTTTTCGAGGTTGAGCTTCAAGGCTTACTCTGATCTGAGAAATATGTGGGCTGGGATAAGACACACAAAAAAGAAAGTTTGTCACAAAGATGATGATGATGATGATGATATGGTGGCCTCGAACAAACTCACACACACGTGCACACAGACATGTATGTGCTCGCATATGCATTTGTTTTATGGAAACCAGCTTAATATATGATCTTAACATGCATCACCCAGTATGGGATGGGGAAGGAAGGGTGTCTGCAGAATTGAAAGCCACAAATAGATGTCAACTCTCAGTGTCAGAAGTAGTGGAAAATATTACGGATTGAGACCGAAAGCATTAACAGTTGCCTGGACTTGCGTCTTTGTGCTTTTGCTGTATTGCACTGAGCCCTGCTACAAGCAGCCCAGAGGACCTCCAGGGAGACTGATGACCATGTGAAATGTTGCCTTTTTAAGTGCATTTCTCAGTGGTCTCTCTCTGGAAGGCATCGTTCTGCTGACTGCATTTCCTCTGCGCAGCTCTGGTTTGTGTTTGGCTGTACTGCTCTTTCTGCCTTGGTCGTTTTCTGCCTCTCCCACAGGGTCTATTGGGATGACAATCTTTGGTATAAATTTTAAGTGTCAGCTTGACTGAATCTTGTCAAGTACTTTTAACTAAGGAGCAGAAGATGAAGACTTCTCTGGCTTTTACTTTTGCCTGAATGGCTATAGCCTTCATGGAGACATCAGTAACATTGGTGATAAGACTCTTCTGGGGTCATATCTGCCTCCAGAAAACAGTTGCAGGGCCTCTTGTGTTTATAATACATGCTGTTTTGCCATTTATGCAGTGGTCCTTTTGCAATGTTTGTTCCTGTTCAAAAAACCGGTTAATCTATTTTAGTATTTAACTTTTTAAATAGTCTTGGAAAGCTACTTTGTCTATAATTTTACACAGTGTCACCTGAGCCAAAGCCTTCTGCTGCAGGATGATGGTTTGCCATTTTGTGGAATCTTGCATTGGACAATGCTGCTCACATGTGTGAAGCAGGGTTTTTTTTTTTTAAACAAAGTGCTAACCTCATTCTGGTTTGACACACTAGTGTGGATGGATTTTGATTTCCTTTATTTTATTTAAAAACTACAAATTTCTTGTGGTTTTACGGACACATTATCATATATTGTGCTTCTGACTAAAGGTTTCAGATTTCAATCCCTGAGACTGGCTTTTTGTGATATAAAAAAAACTTCCCCAACACAGTATTGTCAATGGTATACATAGTCTTGGTTTTATTGAGCTAGTCTAGTATTGGGAGGAAATTCATTGTGAAGTCTAAAGCACTTATGTAAGTCGCTCTGGCTAAGAGTGTCTGCCAAATGCTGTAAATGTAAATATACAAAAGAGTGGAAATGCTCAAACCTGCAACCATAGTGCCGGCATACCTGGCCAAAGAGAGCAATCCGGAAACCCCCGCGGGGAGGGGGATGGGGGACCAAAAGCACAGCTGCCTTGCTGCAGGCGCCAGCACATGACTGAATACCTCAGATGCTGCCTTACTCTGCAGATTAGCCAAATAAGCTCATCTACGATTGATCCACTGATTTTTAGTTTTGCTTCTTTTAGTGCATTAAATGGACTGCATGCTGCCACGGTGTATATGAACTGGATAAACTGTGACGCTCAACACAGACATCTGTGGCGTTGTGGTGTGACTCACCACTTGTAAACAGGATGCAGGCCTGGCGTACGGTGCTTCTGTGTGACACGGCTGCATCACCGGCCTCCTCTTCGAGGGCGATCCTCTGCGGAGCCCCCACTGTGGGGACTAAGCTCACCCAGTCCGTGCCCCCCTGCATCTGTGTGTGTGTGTTAATGCAGCAGAAGAGAGCCCACGTCTGCTGGCTTAGTGATTATGTTCTTGCACTTGCAGGGTTCAGGGTTGACATTCCACCCCTGCATTGTGTGTGTGTGTGTGTGTGTGTGTGGCTTGTATGACCCCCCCCCCCCCCCATGTTTGCGTGTGGTTCCTCTGCTTTGGTAGCTCTACATTAATCTTAGTGTGTGATTGAGGGTATGCTCTGCTATGGACTGCCCCCCTGTCTCCGGCGCTCTGCTTTGGGGTATAGCCTCTTTGTTAGATGGATGGAGCTCTGCAGTAGTCTGGCCACTTTATTTACATTTGTTTTAAAAAGTAGCTTGGACCATAAAAATGTGGCATATTTATGATGTTTTTCAAAAGCCCCCCCCCCGAAATGTCAAAGGTGGCAGAGGGTGACACATTAGACAGGAAGCCGCCTTCTGTCCCACCCCTGGCCGTGTTACCTTATGAATGTTCGGCGAAAACTGCGTTCGCTTTCAAGAGTGAGCGCTAAAGGTCATGCCGGCTGATATTTCATTGCGTGAAAAAGCGGGTTAACTCACCGCTATATAACCTCAGCGTTGTTTATTTCAAAAACCCTTTGAACGTGATGAAAATAGTCTGTCAGACTACTGGTGAAAGCCTGGGGTTTGTTTCATTCACATGTTCAGGCAGCGGAGCAGAGAGGGGCTGTGCGCTGCCTTTTACTCTTTCGTTACTCAGCTGCTTTCTGTCCCTTTCTCACTCTGTATGATGCCATGAGTTCAGTCTTCAGATGGAGGCAAATAGAGATGCTGGTTTTGACAGATGGAGCCAGTTGGAACAGCTTGGTTTCCTGCATGTCCGGCATGGAAAAGCATTTGGTCGACAGCCACGGCTGTAAGGTGGCATACGAACATCTCTGGGGTCGTCTATTGCACAGGTTGGCATCTGTTGCCGGGTGTAACGATCTTCAGCTTTGTGAGAAGGGCTTGTGACCCTGTCCTGGTTAAGCGCTCACCTTCTGAGGAACGGCCACTGGGAAGCATGTCAGCAGCTGGCACACCCAAATTGACAGACGGCTTCAGCCTTCATGCATAGAAGTTCTGTACATGGTGCAGTCACCGGGGCGGCGATAGCGGGACGGGGATTCTCGTGGGGGTGCTGGAATGGGGGTGCCCCACTTCTGAAAAGGCCTGAGAAGGATCCCTGGGAACCACGGTGGGGGGGGGGGCGGGGGAGTTGGATAAATTCAGCTGCGCCCTGGCAGCCAGCGAAATCTGCACCCAGTGCTCTTTTTCCTGCAGATTTTGCCAACTGGTTCCTCTATCAAACGGCAGCAGTTCCATGGCTAAATACTTTGGACAGCTCTAGTTAAACAGCATTCTTGGCCTTGCACATTGTTGTGCGGAAATGAGAAGCTGCTTTGTTCGGGAAATGATTTAATGATTTTTTTTGGTCTTGAAGTTGATATATGGGCAGCAAGTTTGTATTGTGCTTTCTATTAAAGAGCTTTCTGAAGAATGGGGAGACTAGTTTATTCGGGGGAGGGAATACCAATATCTAATCACTTTGTTTGATTTGTTGTGAAGGCGAATCTTTAAAAGCAAAGATTTTAAAATGACGGGTTCTGATCTTGTCGGAAATGTGTAACATGGTTTGAAGTTACATTAGATCATGCCTTTTTTATTTAAAAAAAAGATTAAAGTGGGAAACAGACTTTTTGCATTCACATATAAAATAACGCAGAATGTAGGGATATCAGCAGTAGCTAATAAGCTTTGTTTAGGCAGATAAATTTGTCATCAAATATAACTTGACTGACTTATTGTGTTGACGGATTTTTATTGTGTTGCTTTACTGTAGTTGTATTTGCTTCTAGCTGTCTGTATATTATTCTTGCAGGTGGAGCTTTCAGTAATTATTCCATAAGTGTATCAGTCAGTTATGGAAAATACTTTTCAGTTCTTCATTTTCTGAACAAAATACGATGTGCAATATTATTATTGGCATTGCTTGTTATGCATATGCAATTGTTGCATCACTAGGACCATAATACTCACCTGGGTTGAGGTTAGGCTTGGGTCGTACCTAAAATTTCATACCGTCATGCTTTCCAGACATTATAGCGCAGTATACAGTGTTTTCAAAATTATCGCTAATCTGTTTTGAAATCTTGCCAAAAATAAGATTTGCCAAACACAGAAAATATCCGAAAATGGGAAAAAAAAATTTCTTTCAGTAAAATTGAGTGTGGGGGACCCCCCTGCAAAGATACTAAAATAATTTACTCTGGATTATGCGTGAGTTATGTTTTTAGTGATGCGTTCAGGCTCCGTCCACCCAGGCAGCATCTTTCTTTTGCAGTATTTTTTTATGCAGAGGGAGGGTGTCCAGATACAGCTACAGAAATGGGGGGCTGAGGGTCAGCCGCACCAGATTGGTTTAGCTACAAAAATTTGTGGGTAAAAGTTAAATGAACTTGGAGCAAAAATCCCCCGTGAAATCATTTTACTACCAGAAACAAAATTTCTTTTGAATGGAACTGAATGACAGGCAAACGTATTTTTCCTGTTGGTGTCTCTGTCACAGGAAACAAAACTTGACATGCTTTGCAATTTTAACGGTTGTTCCTTTTCAAGATAATGTAATATATGTAAAAAAAAAACTAAAAAAGGATTATTATTGCTGCTTTTGCACAAGTTATGCATGTGCTCTCTTCGAGACAAACATTTTTGTTCTTGCTGCCGGACTCGCGGTGTGGCGTGTTTGAGAAATAAAAAAAAAAGTGAGGTGAAATATGAACAAGAACTGGTCTTGAAAAGACATTTGCCTTCTACTGTATGAAAAAATTTTTGATTCCATAGAGATGATACTGGGCAAAAGCAGCACCCCAGCTTATTTGATGGGCAATATTGCTATATAATAAGTTGTATTTGCCTATAGTTTATTTTGGGTGAACTCCATTTTTTGCTTTAGAAATATATTTATATTTGACATTTTTCAAATATTGTGCAGTATGAAGCTAATTTTAATTTCTTTAATTTTAGCTTTTCTTGTTTAATGCATCAAAAAAATTTAAAGACCTCACTTGTTCATGTCTTCACTGGAGAATAACTATCATTAATGTTACTGATGTGGAGATTTTGCACAAATGAGAACAGATTCTGGTTTTACCCAGTGAATCAAACACATTTCCTGTTTTCTCTCCTGTAAACATGTACATTGGTAGGTCCTTCCATGTATTGTTCCTGATGTTTGCTGTAATATGCTGCTGGGCATTTTTTGGGAGGTTGACTGGGGGTGCACAGTATACAATTAACAAACACCAGAAAATAGGCCTAAAGCAGAAATGGTTCAAAAATCCCTGACACCTAACTGCACCCAAGATTATTATGTAAAATATGACTTGTATGCCTTGAAGTCAAGAGTAGTGAAAGGCTGTGAAGAATGACAGCCACACACAGAAATGTGGGATCGAAAGTGCAGGTAAAAACTGGCCCTGATTCCCATAAATGGCGCATTGCTGGGTGCCTTCCAGAGAGGGCGCTATTGCTTGGCTCTGTCAGCAGCCCACATATAACTTCACAGACGATTTGGTGGTTTCTGTCATTGCATTCTGTATGCATTGAAGGGCTTTGCCCTTTTGGAGGTACATGGTTTTTCCTCTGTTAAAATGAACTTTTCCCTGTATCTGGGCTACTTTGGCTGGCATACGAGGACAGACTGTACACATTGTAGAGAGGGGCTCGCTGGGCGTCTGTGGCTTAACTTATCAGTATTGGTCCGCATATAATGATCATCATTATATAAGAAGACAAGAAATTTACAAACAGCCCATCAAGTTTTTTTTGGGGAGAACTTAACTAATATCTTAGAATTGTTAAAATCTTATCTAGCTCTGATTTAAAGGAAGCCAGGGTTTTTAGCTTGCACTACATTAACGGGGCGACCATTCCATACTCTAACTACATGCGTTGTAAAAAAGTGCTTTCTCAAACCCATATTAAAATGTTCTCCTGCTAATTTCCACTTATGGTCACGAGTTCTAGTGTTTAAATTAATATTGAAGTAGCCATTTGGCTGAACTTAATCCAGACCAGAATCTTATATACCTGGATTATGTCTCTCCTTAGTCTCCTTTGCTCGAGGCTAAACAGATTCAGCTCAGCTAACCTCTCCTCATTCCTCTAAGACCAGGAATCATTCTCGTAGCCCTATGTTGAACCTTTTCCAAGGTAGCAATGTCCTTATTAAGGTAATGTTGTAACCCAACATACTATTGGCTTTTCGGTAGATTATCCACTGTCCTTCCACTGTCCAAAACATGCAACTTAAGTAAACTGGGATGCATAAATTGACCATATGGTGTGACTGTGCAACCTGCAATGGTTGTATCCTCCTGAGACCCAAGGAAAATAGTGTCCTTCAATTTTAGGTTATTTGACTTTGGAGGATATAAGACATCTTACAGTTTAGATTTTTTTCAAATTTATTTGTATTTTTAATTTCACAGCATGTCCTATTTAGTTTGCAACAAGAATAAATATGTTTCCTTACATCAGTGAAAAGAGATGGAAAAACAAAATCTCCACTACAATGGACATAAATGAATGGGTGGGGGGTCTCAGGAGGATATGCAGCTCCTGTCAGGTCCTGAATGATTGTATCCCTGGCACCTATGGTAATGTAGAAAAAAGGGCATCATCATGTTTTCATAATTTTGGCATTGGCTTGGTACTGAAGTATGGGCTCTCACGACATCCCTACTTATACCTCACAGAAAAGCCCTAATGCATTGATTTTATGACACTGGTTCTGAAATTATACTGGTTTCATAAATCCAGCATTAGACACCTTAAACATGTTTTGGTGGTTTCAGAATATTTTCCTTTATTAGTAAAACTGGGAATAGAGATATCAAGTTACACCACTCACAAACCTTAATGTGTGAGTACAGTTATTTTGTATGATGTTTTTAGAAGAACTGACCAATGAGGAATGCATATGGTTTTGGGACTGATAACCAAGTATGCCAAAACCAAAATGACTGAAGTGCAGACAGGGCTAAGCAATCTTGGCAGTCAGTCAGAGTCATACAGTGGAAAAGCGACATTAGTGATAGAGAACACTTTTATCTTTTCATTGTGAATACTCAATCTCATGTTAGGATACCTGGCAGAGGCCAATTTTATTTTTTAATAAAGGCATTTATCCAGAAATAAACTGATCTCTGCTATGGACATGAGTACGGATCATGTGCTTACTCATGGCATCGCTACCCACCCATCAACAAGTTTTGCAGTTGCCTAGGGCTGGGTAGTATATTGAATTTCCACGGTATGTATTTTGAAAACGAGATTTAGGGTGACACAATACCTTTTACACAATAAAAGGTATATCAATATGTATTTTAAAATTAGGGTTAAAAGATTTTATATAGTATTCCTTTATAAACATTGCGAGAAAATTCTCATCTGAAATCAAACCATTCAGTAAGCATATCATGGGGCAGTTGATAGTGGCAAAGAATTATTGGTGGTTGTTTCATTTCGTCTTGAAACACTGCCAACTGCTCACGAGTTAAGAATCTTTATTTGGAGTATTTCTGTTGTGGAAGGGACTGGTTTGCATTTACTGTTGTAAAACACTGCCTTTTATTTTCCCAAGCATTTTTAATAGACCTTCAACAGTTTCTGAAGATGTTTAAAGAAAGGCCATAAACTATACTCATTTGAAAGATTGATGAAAATCTATAAACTAATGCATTATACATATATACAAAGGATATTAAGCGCGAAATCAAAATTTCCACTGGTTATTAGAAAAGCATTAAGTCATTAAATGGATTTTGTGAAAATTAAGGCCTTAAACAGCAGTAAAATCATTAAATTTGATTCCCATACACATTAAAAATTAAGAAAAAGAAGAAAAAAAATTGCTAAATTTATTTCGGAGCAGTGTTAATTTTGTTGACTAAAAATTTTAGTCAGTTATAGTCTTCGACCTTTATATTCAGATAACTAAAAAATGATTTTGCGAGGCCTAAGATTATGACGAAATGTATTGACACTTTCGGCAACTAATAAAAATGAGACGAAAATGTTTGCCAGAGACGAGATCCATTCAGAACTAATGTAGTTTGCATAAGTCCGGGGTATTCAACTAAAATTTAAAGAGGTCCAGTTAGAAAAAAATTCTTGAAGCAAATGTCCAGAAGATTTTAACACCGGTAATAAAATTAGTCTCGTTTTAATATAAATACATATGAACTTATCACTTTAATCGCTATTAGAGTAGTACATGGGGGGTCTTATTTCGAAAAGATATAAAACGTGACATGTATTTTTCTCATTTGTTTTATATTTGAGTAACAACGCAAATGGAATGACAAGCCATTTCAGGCAAAAACAGCGCATCTTACTTGCCATTTCAAATAAAACACGGGATTGCCAACTTTGGCCAGCTGGCTGGAGTGAGATTTTCAATTCAAGATGTCTGCACACATATGTAACAGTTCTTACCTTGTAAATAGTCTGGTATAATGGTATAATATAGATTTGCCGTAAGATTTCCTGCGAGTCTGAAAGTGTGAGTGTCATGCCAGATTCTTGAGATTTGGCAGCCATGAAAATGTACATTTTTTGGTTTCACCTGAGTTGATTTATATAACAAATTACATTACTTTACACAAAAGGCGGAAACTTCAACGAACTTGAAATCACAAATACATTGTCTAGAAATATTTATTTTAATACTTTAAATTGAAGGGAAACTTTAAACATTACACTTTGCACTTTTAATTTTAGTCGACTAAATCAACTGTAGTTTTAGTCAACTAATCTTATATTTAGTCAACTAAACCTAGAGTATAACTAAAATAATTTAGATGACTATAACTGAAACAAATTTTATTCAAGACTGACTAAAACTAAATATAAAATTGTCAATTTACACTGTTTTGTGTGTGTGTGTATAAAAATATGTGCTGTCAATAGATTAAAATATTTCATTGTGATTAATCGCACAACTGTCCATAGTTAATCACAAATTAATCGCAAATCAAATCATGAATTTATTCAGCGTTTACCATTAAGGGATTTTTAATGTGTTAATATTCTAATTAAAAAAATAAAATAAAAACTTCCTAACAGAGTATTGTCGATGGTATACATAGTCTTGGTTTTATTGAGCTAGTATCGGGAGGAAATTCATTGTGAA
>JABFEB020000040.1:34311588-34322902 GCA_019775895.2 Stomatorhinus ivindoensis
AGGATGTGCTTCCTAGCAGTGTGCGCATAGTCTTTACAAGCACTACATTGTAGTTTAGTCAAGACCAGTATAAGAGTGGTTAAAAAACTAAAGAACTAAGAACTCCATGATTTTCATCGGTTTTAGATCACCAGACCCTATCCTAAAAGAATCAACTACCACACTTGTGTCAAATTCTTAAAATCCAGAGCTTTAAACACAGTTGAAGAAAGCCAATAGTTTAGAGAATGCCAAAAGCACACTATGGTGCTGATCAAGACAATTAGGTATGACAGGACACCAGAAAAAGTCTGTTATAGATCTTGAAATCCAAGACCTGCTTTAGAGAATTTCTACTTGGCATGGTAAATGGTCTTGCTCAAAATTCTGACTGTTACACAGCAATGATCTACCTCAAGGTTCTCAAAGCCTAGCAGAGAACTGGTGTTTATAAAACACTGCCTTACACAGCCTACTAGAAGCACAAACCAGTAAGTCAAACTGTTTGTGATACATCGCTGCAAAATAACTTCAGGCCTCACGATGAAAAACTCCAGCACGACATAGCAGAGTGGCAAGGCAATAACTGAGGACAAAAATGATTCCACCTGTCAGTAGGATCTGGGCCAAATGCTGCTCTGCTCAGTGCTGGCGTAGCAAGATGCTATCGATCAGCAGCTTTTTTCCTTCATTTTCTCTGTGCCTTGTGAAAATGCTTTCAACAGACAGGGAAAGATCTTTATGGCATAAATTTCAGCCAAAACACACACTCATTTAAAATTACACAACACGACAATGACCCAGAGCCAGATCACCTGGGGCAAAGAGCTGAAAGATGAGAGTGCAGCACTATCCCAGACAGTAATCAGGAACACACTGAATTAAGGCAGAAGACACACTTTCACCAGTATATAAACTTATCATGCAACAAGGCATATAAATGATGCCAATACCAGCCAGCAAGTGCCACTAAAAGAATGGGCAGAAACGTCCCCACACTAAACACAAGCAGAACAATAATGGGGTCATGCCAAACTGCTGAATATCAGCAACCATTTTTCTGGACAGACCTTTATTTCAACTGTCATTCTAGACAAAGGCACAAAAAGATGATCTGCACAAAGCTGATGTTTTAAGACAGATCTTTGTGCCACGACACAAAGTGCAACCTTGGACCCTTTGCCACGTTGAGTCTCCCCACAATGACTGACTGATATGCCGTATTAGCACAAATGCTACAAGAGTAACGGATTTCTGAAATGTCTTTGGGTGAGGAGATAAATCATGCACCAAGTTTTGGAAATAAATCCTTGCTAATTGCCCCTCATTGACACCATTTCAGAGGTAAATGCGTACCCATTTCACTGAACCACTAAAATGTAGAGAAGTTCCAGAATTTCACTAAATGTATACGTTCTCCAATCAAAGCACTAAATTACAGACTCTCCCCTGCATTCTCCATTGACTTTAATTAATGCCTGAGCAAGAGTACAAATTTCTACCTCAGCAGGACTAACGACACACATCATGACAGAAAGCTCTCAGCCAATAAAATGAAGAAAACAGCCTCTGATCTCACATGTCTACACTGCAAAACCTCCACATCTAGTGTCTTGATATGTGTTCATGTCTACGGGGGGGGGGGGGGGGGGGGGTTTTTATGGTTTGATTGGGGTGCTCTTTCAGATCTACAAAGGCAAAGATGAGCCACACCGATTACCAACCAGCAAAGAGACATGAAGTAGGTGATAATGGACTGTCAGTCAAACGTGACTGAATGGACACAATGAGCCAGTGATTTTCTTTAAGATGCATATCAAGCTAAAACAAGATTGCTAGGCAGGCAAAGCAAATGAATCGGCAGAAGTGAGGCAGGGTGGAGTCATCAAGTGGGTTTTTTTTTCTGAACATGCTTACAGCTATGGTGTGTCCTTGGCCTCTGAATTTACAAGGTCAAAGACACATCAGTGGAGAGTAAATTAGAGAAAATCAAGAGGGATGCCCAGCCACCCACCCACCCAACCACCCCAGAAGCATCCAGTAAGAACAGACTGGGGGAAGTAGCTGCTGGATGCTTTAACAACAACAAGAGTGTGCAAGAGCAGAAAACAAAGAGTGTTACCTGTATCTGAAGAAACTACATTGATTACAGAGGGAAAAGACATTAAAGAAATGGTCAGTGGGATAGGGAAGCAGTGGCGAGCTTTCAGTTACAACTAACCAGGCAGATGTTTTCCTCAGCTCAACAGCTTTACTCGAATATCAACAAAGCTGAAACAATTAGAGGACTGAGGAAAGACCACATTGATTTCCATGGAACTTCAGTCAGAACAAACCATGAAGTCCAGTAAATATTCTCACATCCATCGTATTTTGCCAAACATTTTTCTTTAAATTTCTTAACTGTACAATATTATCAATCTTCTACATGCAGACTACATGAGAAGCTGGCTGTCTATACCATAGATGTAAATTATTTTAATCCACTAATAGCATGACTATGTGTTGCTCGTATGCTATACAGCACTCAAATATTGCATGTCCCTTAAAAGTTAAAACCTTTAGACTAGCTAGTTCTACTATTCAAAGGGACATTTTCAGGTAGCATAAACATATAAATGAAAGTGATTAGAAGCCTAGTGCTCTGCAAAGCATAGTTTTTCAGCCTAACCTTTCCGGGCGTAATTGAGGTCCACGTCTCGAAACTGCACCACCACCACATCGGAGGCCTTGAAAATGATGCTCTCCACAATGTCCTCACGCCGTGGACCCATGCCCTGCTCCAGACATCTCCGGTGAGCTGCGTCCAGCACCAAGTCACACTGTGGAAAACGTGCAGTGTCACTTCGCCTGCACTGAGCAATGCAAGCGCACACATACTGAAATGCATCGAGTCCTGAGATTCTGGTTGACTGCATAACCTTCATAAAAACAAGCTCACTACACATACATTTTTAAACCCAGATCTGACACAGAGGGCTCATGGACCCAGGCTGGCACCAGGGCCTTAGACAATGGGCAATCATCTTTATAACAGGAGATCTTGTGGATAAACAAGGTAAAAAGACCTTATTGGTGATGCGGTATATTTCGCAGTTTTGAACGTTTATGAAGCATAAGGATTTCATGCGTGCTACTAATCTGCTTATCAAATTGCGGCTGTACATAAATATCCATATAGCACCCAAAGGCTGGTGTCCGGACAGATTTCGCCCGTTATCTAAAGCCCTGTGATACCTCTACTACCAACATACAGTTCCTGTTAGAATCCCAGGGATATGCCGGTTATGACTGTGGTCTCACCTCTGGGCCATATGTTTTAAAAACTCCTTCATACACCACTCCATTTTTGACCTTCAGTTCACATTTGGTTCCCTGCAGAAAAGATTAGGGGAAAATTTACCTGTAAAAGTCTGAAGTGTACAAATCCGATTTAACTGAAGTTCTGACCCCTTGAGTATAACACATTTCAAATGACACTGGTGATGAATTACCAAAATGCCATTTTCCTTGAATGCAAGGGCTTTGACACATCATGTAGCTGTGACAATTCTGTACAACATACAACCTACTCCACAAGATAGGGGAGAAAAAAAAAAAAAAAAACTTACAACAACTGAGGTCAGAACATGAACCATCCGCATGTTTGCATAAACACCATTGAAGGTAATCTGAAATCCACGGAAAAAGATATTAACACACAGGTCATCCTTCAAATAAAATTCAAGTAATTTGAAACATGACAAACTAACTCAAAAACAATCTATAACTTGATTCCTGATTGTGAAAGTGGTTGGCAGATTAAAAAAAAAACAGCACTTACCGAAGAAGGACCTTTGACGCTATTTCTCCCTCTGTAAATAAGAACAAACCATAGCCAATAGGGGTTAGGTCATACACAAGAGAGATGAGATAAATATTCTAATAAACTCAGCAGACTGCCATGAGGCCTACGTCAAAGAAAAGACTCCCCAAAAGATGAGTGATTCAAAGAAATTCACGAGTGACACCTGCCATAGGCCTACATGATACCAAAATATGGGATCTCAGAATCCTGTCAGTTGTGTGTTACAGGAAGGATTACAGTAAGGGCATGGAAAACTCACTCCATGTGCCCTATTATTATTATTTAACTATCTGGACCAGTTGATGACTGAATGGAGGCACACCTGGAGTTACTGCAAAATAGTAACTACAAAACACCAGAGATACTTTTACCTATAAACTTCAGTTCTGCGACAACTCAGGTGTGCTGAAGAATGGATTCACTCACACAGCACATCAGTGCACACTGCGCCAATCAACGCGTTTTAACGGGTTTACCAAAACATGTGCACTAACATATTTAACCTATAGATTTAAAAAGTACATTTTTACTTGATTTGTTCAAAATAAAGTTGAAAATGTAAAGATTATTCAAAATAGAATTAAATGCACTATATTACTTAAAACCAAGACAATGAACTTTTCCAACTCTACAACATGGGGAAAATATGTTCAAACATGTTATATAAATACTAGACGTTATTACACATCTCATGTGACAAAATGTAATTAAGACACAAATTTAAAATAGTTTTCCTCTTAGCATAAAGATAGGACATTTAAAGTAACCTAAAAACTGCAGCTTACCCTGACAATAACTGCTGCCATAAAATATGACTGCTAACCCCCACCCCACCACATTACTTAAAGCTTTACAGATGACCCGATGGCCAGAATGCATAGCAGGGTGGCTCATGTGTAATTAATCGACCCAGAAAGATAGGAGACATGAGCATGGTTCTAAGAACAGCAGTATCGAGGCCCAGGCTGCCAACTTACCCCAATAAGTCGATATAATGATTCGTGATACCCTCTGTCATAAGCTGACAGGAACCACATGCAACATAAAATGCCCCGAAAAAGATACGCAAATCGATTACTGGGGTACACACAAATTGTCTATGCATCCCTTAAGAAAGAAGAGGGTACCCCCATCAGAAGAATGAGCCTTTACGGTGCATGGCACAATGTCCATAAGTGAGCACTTCTAACAGCATGACTGTTAAGCACAATCACAACACAGACCATCTGTTCACACACAGTGACACAGGCCTTGCTTAAGAGGTGACTCTAAAGCGAGTCTGGTGATTTCCTTTGCGGATTCATGACTCTGAAACAGCTGTCCTGGAAAGCCAGAAAGTACTGCATGGGTGTCAAAAATACCAATGGCAGCTACTCCACCTACAAAAAAAACCTTCATTTGGGTTTTTTTTAATTATCAGAAGACGGGGAATTCAATTTAAGCTTGATTAATCATATAACACGAAAGAGTGACAGAAAATAGGGGGAAATGTTACCAAGACTGGATTTTGATAAAACACGCAGCTACACTGCTGTTGCATTTCTGGCTTTTTCAGTTTAAGGGTTTCATTTGCATCTAGATTGCAGAGAGCTATTGGCTTATGTTTTACATCTATTCTGCATACATGACATGAACTGTTATCACGTTCACTCCATTCAGCTCGCCCATCCATTTAAGCCACTTCAATTCCTCACTATAAAAAAACGGCATCACTTTTATACGATCAAGTTCTCATAAGTTTTTTTCAGGGAAAGGCAGTTCTTTCCAAGAATCACAATTGAAAATGTATCCATAGCAATCAATCATTTCATATGAACACTGCCAATTTTCAGTTCTACCGATTATAATGGCCAATAGTATTTCATTTCTTGTCCTCTTCATTAACCTCACGAAAAAGGATACATTAATTGCTGGCTGCCGCAGAACAGATCTGGAGTGCTTAGAAAACGTACCCAGTGATTGTCTGAAACTTAAAAAGCACTAAAATTAACTTGGATGTCAGGCTGTAGACGTTCAAGGGCACGGATTTTCATGAGCGGCTTCCCCATTGCCATAAAGCACTCACTGTCGGTTTCC
Source organism: Stomatorhinus ivindoensis (assembly GCA_019775895.2). Lineage (NCBI taxonomy): Eukaryota > Metazoa > Chordata > Actinopteri > Osteoglossiformes > Mormyridae > Stomatorhinus > Stomatorhinus ivindoensis. Next base: position 34,317,491 of record JABFEB020000040.1, read on the forward strand.
TGCCCAATGTGACCCCTCTGAATTGTGTCCTGGCTGCACAATTCAATAACTGCACTTTGATATTAATGCCAATAATGTCCCTAATAACAGTGCATCACATTAAATCACACCATCAGTGACCTACAGTAAAACGCACCGACTGCGAAGCCGCCACTGTCCAGGCTAACGAAAACCAGCGAAACCTCCACGTTTTTGTACAATATGAATTACATTTAGTCACAAAATCACGGTATAACTGCAGGGCTAGTTGCGGTTTCATGTTTATCGTGGTTTTATACCCGTGTGTAACCCTAACGTATGTATCTAGTCACAGAGAGACACCGGCTACCCTCCAGCGAACATGACATTGCTGCCACCACAATCACGGATTAAAACATGTGAAACGCACCTGCTAAAAGGTTCGCTTCGCACACTGCGTACCATCCCACCCAGTTGTCTAACCACGTATGCAGCCTTCTAGGTTTGTCAGACAGCTAACTGACCGCACACGTAACCATTCAGCAGCACCAGCAAACGCGCTAAGTCGTTACGATGCTACGAAATAATGAATACAGGGCCGTCAGTGACTGAAAAACTGCACACTTCAAATGAGAATCGAGGCTCATTACGCAGGTAGAGTGGAGTAAAGCTACGGCAAGGTTTGAATATAGTGTCAGATAGAAACGCCACAGGACGCGGCCCGGCCTGCCGATGCTACGCGGCCAGCTTTAGGCCTAAGCGACAACATCTATATTAAACCACCATTACGGCTAAAGGCACAGCTCAAGCTGCGCATCCGCTTTCCTCCCGACGCCAGGGATACCACTATGTGCGTGTCACATCGACACGAGTGGGTACAGACCGTTCACGACGAGGCGCCTGAGAAAGCACCGACCTGCCCAAGTTTTGTCGGCCGCCGGCTCCTCCACCTCCTCCGGCTCCGGAGGCCGCAGCAGGTCCGCTGCAGCCGCCGCCGGGTTTACGGTTACCGCCGGCCTGCTTCATTGACATGATGATCCCATAAACGACCGCTTATGTCCTTTATTAACTATTCCCAAAAGATGACGCTCGGAAACGAAATACAAATAAAACACCAGCTAACGCTGCTGTCTCCTGTTAGCTAGCTAAATTACCAATTTCAAATGAAGCATTTATTACGATTATTATTTTTAAAAGTAAAGCGGTTCTTTAAAAAGACAATACGTCAGTCAAGCCAGCGACAGAAGCTGATATTTCACGTTATGTCTAACTGATTTGTTTTCTTAAAACGAATTTATTATAAAGAGGGTTCTCTGATATCTCGTTTCGCTCTTCGTTGCTATCAGCGAAAAGACCAAAACACTCTGAAAGGAGACAAAAAAACAGCGGAGGGATATATTTGGGGCGCAACGCTGCTTTCACGCTCATATTCTCCGTTTCGTCTCTTAGTCACCTATAGAAGTAGCTGTATTAAAAAGGAATACACTCTGTTTTAATGAAATCGAAGGCAAATCACATGGAAATCGGCTGCCACGTAGTTTAATTAGAGACACAGGCGACCGAAAAGTGGAACTAGTTACAGGAAGTCCAAGGATTACTATACGTGTGGCGGTGATCTGCCTACCACGTGAGCCGGTGCAAGTGCCGAATGGGTAGTTATTATAATAGTTGTAGTTCACGTTAACTAGTGTAGCTTGGCAGAGGTGCAGAAATATGCGTTTTATTGATTGACGCCAGGAATCTAACTACAAAATCATTAACGTCGAAATGGATTTCGTTGCTGCCCTCTATGGCGCGTGATATCACATAAGTGCAAAGGTTCTCTCACAATAGCAAACCTGGTGCCAACAAATTACTGGCGCTGCAAAGTACCGTTGTTATATGTTGTACAACTTAACGCCAAAGCGGCAACTTACCGTACCGTGAAATAAAACTGTAGGTTGAATGAGTAAGTATCTGGAGTTATCAGTAGGTTTAACATTTAATTAAGCTCCCCAAACAACTCTTGCTCGTCCAAGCCCATAAAAGGAAAACGAACCCGTCAATTAGATGAACTGACGCCACATTAATTCTACGATGTGTTAAAATGTCTGTAGTAATACTTGATCATGTACGCCTTTGTTCCAGTTTTAGTCCTGTAACATGAGTCACACCCAGACAGATGTACATGAAGGCGATGCTCTTCCGTTTGGTAAATCCGAAGGACAATCCAAAGGGATACTCATTAGACGGCCCTATATGCATGTATTTGCATTAGGTGTTTTAGAGTTTAATATTACACCTCAGGCTGATATACTCTAAACGTCTTCCCTATTGGCACTCCACACAGACAAATGGGCTTATCATACAACAGATATGGATAGGACACAAATGAAAATTAAAAGAGACATTTATACTGATCTAAAGCAAAATAAATATACACATATGTAAATGAATTTATAACAACTTTTCTTTCCTAAATCTATTGAACATGTGTGCACATTATTTTATGGTTTTACCAGCATTTTTTATACAAAATGTACTTCAATTTAGTTTTGCTGCAATATGACAGTCGTGTTCCACACAACATATGCAAGAGGTCAGAGAACCAAATCAAGCTTCTTTAATCAGAAGGGCCCTCCTTTGTCAGCCCCACCCCACCCCCCCTCAGCATGACAACTTGACAGGAAATTAAGAGCACATTGCCTGAGTAACATCCCATCAACACTGGAAATGCATGACAGATTTTAAAATACTAACAAATAAAAAAAAATCAGTGGTATGTAAGAAACCAACACCGCTGTCATACCAGAGAATTTGCATAGAATCAGGCCAAGCTTAGTTCACTACATAAGACACTACATGTCGTTCCCCCTGCTGATGTTCCCAGTACCTCAGAAACTTTATTTTGTTAGACTTACACTGAGGATACAGTTGGACAGTAACGGCAGGAGCATCATGACTTTGGCTGATATATGAATCGCAGTATGTTCACAAGGATCTGACCACAGGGATGAAATAAACATCGATACCATTAAGCTTCCACAAAAAGTACAATAATATTAGCAAGTAAGAGGCAGCTAGACTTACAAAGAATGAAGAACACAGGTAAACACAGGAAAATAAAAACAGAAAATGTGGAGACAGTGTCCCAGGGGAAAGTGCAGTGCTTGCCATTCAGCTGGCCAGCACCTCCATACAAAAGGGGTGTATTAATAAACTCATGCCCCCCCATGAGTATGCTCAGGACCTGCCCTCTTAACACCTTCTTTTTCCCTATCAAGGGGACATTTAGTTACCCTTTGTCCCACAAAACAATGAAGCAACAGAATCACACAGACATAAGGGATCTATTTCCTTAGTAATCACGTGACTTTGAAGTGGCGAAGCTTGGACACCTGTTACAGTATATTGTTATTAAGTGCTATATTACTTGCCCCGTTTGCCCCGGCCCTTGCGGGTACCCAGTTTTGTGGCACTGGTCCCGGGGGTAGGGCCAGGCGGGCTGGGGGCAGCAGCTATGTTGATCTGGCCCTCCTGAATCTCCTGCCGGGTGTCCTTGGGCATTTGACTGATCTGCTGTTGCGTCTCCAGGTAGAACATGAGGTCCCGGACCTGCTCCTGTAACTCGGTCACTCGCACCTCCTGCTGGGCGGCTGCCTCTCCTGCCCGACTCTCCTCGTCACGCAGGCGCACTTGAAACTCTGCTTGGTTGGCTCGCAGGCATTTGTTCATCTCCTGCTCCTCCTTTAGCTCCTGGGACAGCTTGCTGACCTTGGCAGTGAGCTGTGAGCACCTGGTGGGGGTTTGGGGGCAAGGCAAGTTGTAGAAAATGGACAGAGACATTTAGCGCAGAGAGGTGTGGAGCACAAAGCCAGGTGTGGGACAATTGTGGGAAGGGAAACATCTATAATAAACCATAACAGATACCGGTTCAAAAAAATCATCAGTAATAAATTAATTATCAATTATTAATCAATTACTCCCCATCAGATAATGGAGTATAAATTCATTCTTTTAAATACATTAAATAAACAATGCAACAGTAAACACATAACAGATATACAATGAAGCTACAGGCACAGGGAGAATAATTCAATACAAATTCAACCAGGGTTTAATTATGCAAGCATTATAAACAATAAAGAAATAAGCACACTTACTAATTAAAAGATAAACAGAAACTAGACAAGGCTCCAGCTGATCACAAAAATCAGTAACTGGACAGAAGCTTCATGAAACAATAGGCATGACAGTGCCCCCTGGTGGACAGGATCTTACTTCTTCTCCATGGACTGCCTCTCCTTGGTAACATCTGCTAATTTCCTCTCCAGACTGTCACATTTCTCTATAGTCTCCTTGAATTTTGCCTTCATGTTGTTGATCTGTATGTAATACAGTGACCTATCGTCAAAGCAGAAGATAAACGTAGAGGCTAATAAAAAAAAAAAAAAAACTAGATCAAGGCAGCCTGGAATTATGGGTAATTATCAGCTGTTTCCTAAAGAAATTGATTAATTTGCAGCACAAAAATACAATAGGCACAATGGAAACTTTTTGATCCAAAATACCTTTCAAATAAAAATTAAGAATTGTTTACCTCGTACTAAAGTAAGAATTTGCCTGGAAAATCTAATTCTCCCTAGTGGAGATAAAAACAATGAATGTCATCATTCACTGCTCTCTTATCTCAGACAATGTTTCACAAAAATATAGAATATTCTAAATACACAGGGGAAAAAAAATCAAATTCCAACCTCCTCTGCAGTATCTTTTTCCAAATGAACGATTTTATTTTCCCAGTAGATCCGCTGGGATTCCAGCTGACTTGTCAGCAAGTATGAATACTGGGCAGAAAACAGGAAACAGACACACATACACACACACACACACATGCAAAATTATAGATTTTATATACAATTATAATTATATATAAAATATATATACACACGTATATACATACACATGTACAGACAGACAGATAAACTTGAGATTTATAAAGTATCTATTTGAATAAATAAATTTAATTTATGCTTATTTGCTCTAAAACTCATATGAATATTTCCCTAATGTTCTTGTAGTTTACAGTGGTCACTGGCTCTGGCTGGATGGCATCTGAGAAGGTAGCAGATGCTCAGCTGTACCTCCAGCTGCAGGGCGTCGATCTTCTCTTCCTGACAGGAATCTCCTTCACACTCATACTGCACCATCTTACCGTCCGTTTTACATGCCACCAGTCGGTGGACGTAGTTGTCTGAAAAATGCAGAAACGGGCTGTTAACTTCACATTAGCAGACCCTCCTAGTACAGCACCTAGCAACTGGTGGCTATTCATATGAAAAAGTACTTCCAAAAAATGATGGAACAATTCTAAAGGCATTAATGTACGAAGGTAATGCAAAGCCCATCTTTGAACTGCATATCCATGCATATTCTGGGGGGGGGGGGGGGGCAGACACCATATTAAACACAGGT
>JABFEB020000040.1:34335801-34357582 GCA_019775895.2 Stomatorhinus ivindoensis
CTAATCCATTTGTCAGTAATTCAGAATACATCACAGATTACACGACAAAAGCGACTAAATGAGGAAAACATGAGGACACTGATACTTCACTCAAACTGAAGTATACCTGTAACCCCACAAACACACGCCACCATCACATCACTGAATCAAAGATGAGGAATAAGGATGTTCATTTTAATCAGTAAGCATTAAAATGATGGAGAATAACTCCCCTACTTGGTAACTTATCTGTTGCACCAGCATAAATCATCCGCCCCCTCCTGTATCACTCACACCAATTCTCCAACTTAATTACTCATTAAATTATATAGCCCCATTTGCAGGCTGCAATTTTTCCATGTCATAAAGGTTTTACATGGATGTGAACAGATGTATAAATCAGAGCCAGCAAATCCCATTGGCTGCCTCCCCAACAGGACGACACCCACACGCCTGGGAGGCTCCGAGGCAGAGCTAAAGGCCGTTTCGGGACGCCGTCCCACCTCACCAGTGAGTTGTCCTTGAAAAGCAGGTTTTCTGGCTTCAGGTCCCGGTGTGCGATGTTGAGTGAATGACAGTGCTGCAGGGCCTGGCTGATCTGTCGGGAAGGGGGGGGGGGGGGAGGGGCAAACATGTCACATGACACTACTCACCCTGGTGCAGCTCATAGCTGGCTCACACTTACTGCATGGTCAGGGCCACCACTCAAAAGCTGAAACAATGTGGATGTTCAGTTCAGTGATACAAATGTAGCCCATTTCTGACTTTGTGCTACTGACCAATGAGCAAAGGAGATTGGACCAAAGACTGCATAGATACTGCAACATCAAATGCCTATACATCATTGTTGTTATGGTTTTAATTTCTCAATTGCTAGCTATTACAAAATGTTGCAATGTAGAGCCGTTGGCTATTTTTGTGTTCAAATATATTGCATGAAAGAGGCTCAAAGATAAATTATTACTTTAGCTAAATAATATTTAAAAATAGCAAGAGAAAGTATTTAACATTTTAATTTATTTTAGGTAATTTCGGAAGAAGCATTTACAGTTTTTGTTTAGCTTTCGTTTTTTTTCAGTTTACAAAAATGTTTTCATTAACGATAATAACCTTGCCGTACAGCATCCATACCACAATTCATAAACGTGATTTAAGAGTGGCTCTGCTCTACACCAGCACCACAGGCCTGGTGCCAAACTAATGTGATTGGTTGGTGCGTTGGCGCAAGATGTGTGACCATTTAGGATGGTGGAGGATGGCCACGTCCGTAACGAGTGAGAACCAGGCCTCAGGCGATGAAGAGCCGCGGCATAGCTACTGAACATAGCCGCCGCATAGCTACTGAACATAGCCGCCGCATAGCTACTGAACATAGCCGCCGCATAGCTACTGAACATAGCCGCCGCTATGTGAATTAAACTCAGCAAAGTTGGTGCAACAGTGACAAGCACACGGCACCTTCAGCAAACAGCAGCGCAAACTTGGCCACGTTACAGGCTCCTGGCCAATTATCAAACTTATATCACCGACTCACACAACCACTGAACATAAGCATCTGCTAAATAAATAAATGTGATACAAAAAAGCAGTACGTAACCATGTGCTTCTCAGTATGCTACAAGGCCATTTAGGCATCCTCTCTAAGGACCTACATTTCCTCTTAGCCTAGCTGTTTATTGTGTCTAACAAGACTGACCCTGATCATGATAAAGAAGGGATTTCATCACTGTTTGTGAGCAAAGCCTTGACGTCCTTGCTTTGATACTGTCGATGTCAAGATGAAGTAATCGTTAATGATTGACTGTTACTGATTAATGTTAATGATTTACCCTGTGTGCGTACAGGAATACAGGAAAGTAACAAAATAAAACCCATTAAGGATGGAAAGTATGAGGTAGAAAACAGCGGTAAAGTGTGTTTAGGTGCTGGGGCCACGCCTACTTGCTTGGTGACCTGGCTAGCCATCTTCTCGGTGAAGTGTCGGTGCTGGCTGATCCGATGGAAGAGCTCGCCCCCCTCCATCATCTCCATCACGATCAAAAGCCGGGCCCTGGAGATGCGACAGACAGCTCGTTAAACAGGAACATGAAGTCACCAAGAAAATAAAAAATGCCACGCCTATAACATACAGCTGTTGTGCACTGACAGAACCCAAGATAAATACCACCTCAAAGGTACAACAGAAAAAAAAAAAAACTTTCCAGTTTGGGAGCAGCCCCTTTAAGCAACAGGTTAGGGCCACACCTGGAACTGGACTCGTGCGGGAACTGGACGTTGTTTGCGTACACATCCAAGATCTGCACGATATTGGGGTGACCTGCACACATCATGTGGAGTCGCACCTGTTGGGGAACTTGGTGTTATTAGGAGCCTGGGTCACACCTGTGTATGCTACAGCAAGCTTGGTGACATCGTGTGAGATAGGCTCCTACCTCATTGCGTGCTTTGGGGCGGTCAATGAGGATCTTCAAGGCTAACCGCTCCTGCGTGGACTTCTTCACACATACCCTATACAGAGGGAAACATGCCCACGTGACACATGCGCTATTATCCACCAAGACGACCTCCATACATTGTTAAATATACTGTCATGATCTCTTCTCAACTTAAGAGACCTGGCAACCCATAGGACTCTTGGTGACCTGGCAACTCAGAGTGACATTAAGTGCCTACTTAACAACTGGACACTTCCATTAACATCCAAATAAACTATGAACTTTTGAAGAGCAGCTTATCCGGCCTTCTGCCGAAAACCCCTTTACCATGATCCAGTGCCCTGTTTCCAGATCGCCTGACCACAGCAGAGACTCCATCCTCAGTTCTCAGTCCTTCCGGCCACTGCGACTCTCATAATGACACCTCCAACCATGCAATTCATGTGAAATATCCTCTTATCCGGTTTGGGTTGCGGCAGTACAGTGGAAAGCGGTTTATGAATGTATAATAATTAGCTGACTCACTGCCTAATATGCCTAGTAATAACTAATTAATTTCTTTGTGGCATGCTTGCCCTGCCCCACCAAACAAAAACATCATTTAGCCCCCCCCATGACATTCGCATCCCACCCCACCCCCCATCTCTCCCGGAAAATGGCAAATCTTACAATAAAATGTATGCCACAAATTTCCAAACTCTGCTGTAGGTCTATGCAAGAGAGAAACTCTAACTTGTGTGGCCTCTGGTCATTAAACACACTACACAAAGTTAATATAAGTCAGGAAACAACCCAGTCCACACCTACTGCCATCCAAGGGTGTGAATCCATCAAAAGGTGCTGGGATGACAATACAAATGTACACCAAACAGGTGACTGAGCAATCGAAGTGATTAAAAGAGAAACCTCTTCTGGCATCCGACGACGTCCCCCATGTTAGCGTCTATACTGAGCTCTGTTACATACAAGCCTCAGAGAATGCCACCGCGAAACAATCAAGGAATAAGCTCCATCCCGGTTTAAAAAAACTATAACACCGTCTTCTGACATGCTGGAGACTGAGAAGCTGGATATCCGAAACACTCAATGCTGGATCCCCGAACATCCAGCAGCCAGCAGGACCTGAACCCTTCATCAACAATTTTTAAAGGTTTATATGACGATAAGAAACACCATTTTAACTATTTATATAACAAAGGAAAAATGCATACATTTACATAGGAGGCACATTACATTTCCATTCAGTGATTGAGCATATGCTTTTTTAAAAAAAACAATGCACAAATGAAGAAAAGGTTTGGGGTCCAAGGGCAGAATAATCTACAAATAGTGCTCCTGGAGCAGGGCCTGGCTCCAGGTCCCAACAATGAAACGACCACTCCAACAGCCATGGGATTCAAACCGACAACCTTCAGGACAGAAGCACCTATCAAGATACATACTGCAGCTACATTACACAACAGTACCTTTGCCTAGAGCTCTGTGACTGACCTTTTTAAGGCATTAAAATCAACACCCTGGTCTGGATTCCAGTCTCACTGGACGTCATTCTTGCTGATCACAAAGGCGAATAAACTAAGCACTTTAATCTAAATTAAAATGAAAGGGCATTTTGTGAATCCTATTAACTGCCACACCCCCTGCTGTTCATGCTGCTTAATGGCTGTTTACAAAAAAGCTGAAAATGATACTCCAGCCTCATGTCACCCTTTTGTTTATGGCTCTTCCTCTACTCCCAGTGCAGCAGCCGGGACTGTAGCGGTCTAAAGCGCATACAGGGCTCTTTCAGGCTCAGACTTCAAGGTCTTTGGGAACCAAAAGGGAGAGTCCCAGGTGAGGGGAAAGGAAGGAATGCCGGGCGAAAAAAGGCAGTAAAAGGAACGGTGCCACAGAAATAAGAGCCTGTTACACTCTGTTTGCACTGCGAAACCAATGTAACAGTCCATAAGTGAGAGAATCCAGCTGGCAGACACAGCCAGCTAATAGCTGAAAAAATAAATGACACTTCATTATGAGTGCAAGCGAAATGAGTTAGGAAACAGCAGAGCAAAACAGGCTTAATGAGCTAAAACTGCGGACATTTAAAATGGTGCAATTCGATTCATCCGCAGTAAGGCCTTTCCCTGAATCAGGACCACGGAAACGCTTATGTCAACCTTCTTTCTGGACACCTAAAATGTAACTTGGCATTTTGGTTAAATGGAGTTGTCAGGATGAGTAAACGATCCGGAAATAAATGAGCCCCTATTATCCTCAAAGGGGTCGTTTCTCCAATAAAAGAATCCTAATTTTTTCCTGCGCTCTTGATTAGTGACCAGTGCCAATGCTTTAATCTGCATACATACTTAAATGCTGAAGCGCTCCAGGTTAAGATGCACTTCCCAGAAACTCTGCAGCTTCAAACCTGAAACTCTCCTGGGGAACCGTGGAAGTCTGGCTTGAGACGCCCATTACAGTACGGGGCACCAAAAAATCAGGCCAGAACCAATTATTAACATGATTGGCCTTGAATACCAGACTCTAGCCATCTAGACCAATGAATTTGCCAGTCCAGGAGGCCCTCCGGGTACTCTACAATTTTTTGCTTCCTCCCAGCTCGCTGTCAAGTCCATTTTTTTTAGGGAGCAGAAACATGGACTGTCTGGGGGGGGGGGGGTCGCCAAGGACCAGGCTGAGAAACACTTATCTAGACGATCCAGGAGGACCTTAACGTTTGGGGCTCATATGAAAGCCACAGGTACACCACCCTGAAGACAACGCCACAGTGGGCTTACTGCACTTGCGCTGCATGTCCTCAGCTGAATGCTTGAGGAACAAGAGGTCATGGCTTGTAATGAAGTAGGTCCTGTATAGTCGTGCTTTGGTACTGGAGAGACCGTGCAGCTATGGTCTCCCATGAAACGGAGAAGTCAGCTTCAGCTGCCTGCACCGCCTTCTCCTCTCCTCCCTCAGTCAAGACCCAGCCTGTATTGGCGGCTACATGGTCACCGTGAGCCCTGCCCAGGCCAAACCGGCCCTTTAGAATCACTCTCAGTTGACCAGGTTCATCCTGCGCGGTGCCCTTTTGTCCGTTTGCGGCAGCGCCTTTGTCGTGGCGGACAGCTCCCACGCCACCACCCTCCAGAATCCCATGGCAGCCAGGACAGGAAGTTCTGGCAGGAAGCAGGGACACACACTTCGGGCCTCCGATAGCAGCGTGTTTATCGATATGGCGATGACGCGGTGGGAGACATGTGCAGCGAGAAAATCACAGGGAGAGGAAACGACCGGATGACCGGACACAGATCCGGGAGGTAAAGACATAATAAACATCAATACCCCAACGCAGTTAAGATCAGGCGCACTCCAGTACTGATCACTGCCTCTCAAAAGATGGTGTGGCTCAGTGTAGCTTCTAAACTGCCATTTAGATTACTCATCCTTTTGGGAAGGAAACTACTTTGCCTCAGGCCTGTGTGGAGACTGCAAAACAAGCCGTGGGAGCCCAGCGAGCTGCCACCCAGAGCCGGCAATGTGGTGCAACTGCTGCTGGGGTGGGCGTCATGGGGGCGTGGCTACCTTCACAGCGACACCCAATGAAAATGCCCCTTTTTGTTAATGTGTGTGCGTGCTTGTTTACTGTATTCATTTTAGGAAGGAAATGAGGTTTGTAATTCAAGAAGCAATTGCAGTTTATTTTGGATTTTTTTTTTCAGAGGGTCATCTGCACAAAATCCCTTTGTCTGCATCGATTTAAATGTCTATAAATTTCTCTGTCACAAGTGTAGGATGTCATGAGGGAGGAGGTGTCCTCTAGGAGAATGGAAATGCTCTGGTACGTGCAAAGCTTGTTTACAGCAGAGGAGCAGGGATAAACTGCACAATATTAACTGACAGAACGGCCACCTGGAGACCCTGTCCATGCAGGCGTCTGTTCTAGCAGGAATACTGACATCTCATCAAGAAACGTGATTCATTGGCTTGTTTATCCCAGAATAGGCAGCACAATAGTCTGGGGACACCATGGATGGGATGCCAGTACGTCGCGCGTGCACCCTAAAGGGCCAAGAATCTGGTCCCCATAAAGGAAAAAATGGGTATTTATCACATTGTGGGGACACTGTGTCCCCTTTAGGTAAAGTATACCCGGTCACGCACACACAAGGCAGCTCAGACACACAGTCACGTAACCCTCTGCTTCAGGGTCCATGTGATTGTGAACATCGGGAGGTCACACAAACTTAGAGAGCTTGGGACAGAACTCAAGTGCCTGACGATGCAGAGCTATAGTGATGTCTGCCATGTCCCTGCAAAGTAAGGCTTCCAACCATTTTGAAAATATGAAAGTAAGTATGGACCCACCTGACAGGCCCACTGATACCTGCCCCCAGTTTCTGTGTCCAGTTGATGCTGTACTCTTCTAGGATGGAACTGTCCTGTCCAAAAGAAATATGTTTATTAAACACATGTCCACCATAAAGATACACTTACTAGCTTAGAGGACAAACCAAACAGCCCAGGAATTATTGCAACATTAAATTAGACCTAATGTGCCTTAAAGCTGTGCTATTCAACATCAAAAACAAGGCATGAGACTAGGAAGTGAAAAGTCAATATCCACATAAAACGAGGATTAATGCGGTACGATAACGTATCAACAAGCAAATGTAATCAACAATCATTTCATTCTAAATTTTAATGCTGTCATTGCTTGTGCCGTTTAATTGTTATAAACTTTAACAGTTTGCCTATAACACCACGCAGACAAGATGTGAGCAATAAATTGTGTGTACTAAAGAACACGCAGAAGTGCTGCAGAAAAAAGGACGAAAGTCCAGTGGCGTCTTTGCCGTTTCTGGACAGAACTCCCGATGGCAGTATTTTGGGTACAGTAAGAGAGATAAAAGAGAGTATTATCTTTCGGTTAAAAGTTATGTAACTTCCATGTGCAGATGAATGGATCGGTTAAATATTAATATGACAAAAAATGGTGTGATAAAAGTCGCCTGGACAGTTTCACCACCCCCGGTATATCACATATAACTACTTGCACCGACGCAACCATGAACCTACTGCTGATCTGACATCCGAGATTGAGGCAGTAAAATAACCGTTTTACTGCACACGTTACACCCAAAGCCGCTATTTACCCAATGCATGAAGTGCGGGAGTCATGTCAAACAGGGCGATCTTCGTAGGCTCGCAAGGCGGTTTAGGGTTTCTCACTCACAATGACAAAGATCCAGAAGCATGCATTAGATCACCTCCTATTTATATATGCGAGGGAGAACGGACGTGACCTCGGACTTAAATAGACCTGATCTTTAAAACAATCTTTTGCCTTTTTACTAGTTATTTTTCCCCAGATTTTCCTAGTTATTCTCTCTACATTAAACAGCACTAATCTCCACCAGCATTCACAGACTTCCCAAATTTCAGGGAAATAAACATTTATAACTCCGTATATTTAGCACCCCAAAGATATAGCTTGGCTTTTTTTGGAAGTTTTACGATTTGCAAAGGCCCACCGAAAGCCATTTTATACAGGAGGACAAATTCACCCCGACCTTAAATAAAGGGCCGCTTTTAGCCCCTTTCCGCCCGGGTAATACGAGGTCGCAGGATAACGTATTTCCAGACATGGCTTTTAGTAGTGATGAGACATATCAGCATCTCCTGTCCTATTTGCTAATCACTGCGTTTCTATGCGGTCTGCATTGGATGGCATTAGACAGTATATACAACCACCTCAAACAGGGACATACTGATCCGTGAAAATTCCACGGAAACAAGTAGGGAACACTTCAGAACTTGGATGAATAAATAGATAGCGATATCATGTCATAAATCATGGCTATTTATTAGAAGTAAATATAAGAGAGCAACTGCAAATACAGTAATTTGGAGGAAAAAGTGAAAGCACGTGTAGATCAATTCGACAAGTTCAGTAAAAAGAAAAACGACTTTACGGAAAGTGCTAAACAGAACGGTAACTGGGACTATCGGAAGTATTTCCAGCATTGTTTGGAAATGTTACCGATTGTATCAGTCTCTTCTTTTTGGCACTTTCCGATCTTCGTTTTTTACGAGCCCGCAGTGGGTCACTTTAGCTCACTAACGCCGGCTGGAGCTGTAAAAGCTGCAAAGGGAGCTGTTCTGCTGACTTGGCGGACAAAGTTTGGCGTGCAGAGACTTTACAAGCGGCTGGCACGGGGTGGCCATCAGCCCTTACCTTGATAAATTTGTCTAGATTGTTGTCCTCTGACATGGTGTTCACATACGCCAGCACTCCTCTGTCCTCGTACTTCTTCGCCGCGCTTTGTGTTGCGGGCGAGCTAGATAAGTTAACTAGCAACCTAAACACGGGGCAGGGAAACGCCGTTTCCCTCAAAAAGGATCTATTTATCGTTAATGTTCGTCCAGAGGTTTAAAGTGACATGTCAATGCCATGATTGCTTCCTGTTATTCGGCAGACAGCCTGTGCCACGCCGTGTGCTCCTCCGAAACCCCGGGTACAGCAAGCCGGCCACAGCCGGCCCCTGCTGGAATGGCTCGGCACTCAAGGCGATGTTTTCAGCTCCTGCTGCTAGTCTCGGCTGTGCCTTAACGACCATGGAGAGCGACGGTAGCCCGATGGGGGTGTCCAACCCTCGGAGAGAACGGGAGTCCCTGGCTGAGAGCAGAGATCGGTGCCCAGAACTGCAGAAACCCGCCAGTAGTATATGGCTGATCGCAGGTTGTGTAACAAGGTTTGTGTGTTGCTGGGTGACGAGATGGTTGGCTGAGGATTTATTAACGCTTTGGGAGACAAAGCAGATCGCCGTGTGACAAAAGAGGGGGGTAGAAAGGCTGACACAAAATAAGGAACACTGATAAAACTGAATCGTCGGGATTAGCTAGCTACAACGCCAGGTCGCCATTTCATTATTCATTTATCTTTAAAAAACACGAAACGATGTCTGGAACAGTAACGAATACGCTTAGTCAAGAGCGCATACAGTTATAAACATATAGGCATATATACAGCTGGAAGAATAACTACATCACGTTAGACTTCTTTGGTTTGGTGCTTCGCTGATCTCTTGCCAAAGAGGGAAAAAAAAGTCACCGGAGACCAAATACTGCGACTAAGATGTCTAAAAATATTATAGTCGGAAAATGGACATTCTTGTTCATTCCTATGCAATATAACAACATGGACTGATTCAGAATATTTTCATAGTTAATTCACTGTGATATTTATCTTAAATGATTACTATATTTCATATTATGTACCTTTCGTTGTTTTAATTTTATCAGGCACATCTAAGACAACTACTTGGCAGGCCTCACAAGAAACGCAAGTGGGTCCTTGTCAATGCGGCTAGTGTGATAAGGTCAATTATCTGTACTTGTATTAGTTCCAAACATAAAAGATAAATTTAAATGAAATATTGAACCTATTGGCTGGTAAATAACTAATGGGAGGTCTGGCAGTTTATAAATAAAAAATAGAGTTGTATATCACACCATAAAGGCGAGTCAAGTAAAACAAGGTCTGCAGTACGCTATTTTTTAATAAATGCTTTTGATGACATTCGATGAAGGATGCATTTCCTTTTGATTTACAGTGCGTTTATGGTGATACGTTAAAACATCAAAGATCATTACTTCCTTTCGAGCGGTTTATTTTAACAACCAAAAAAGTGATGCAAAAGAGGATGTGGTAAGATACACAAGCAATCGATTCTTTCAGTTGAACTGTATCCTGTGTTTATGTGCAATGTTTGGTTACTGATTTGATGAGCCAGTCATCCAGAATTAGTTATTTTTACAGCTGTTTCTGGAACAGTCTCTGATTCAACAGTAATTTACATGTCTGAATCAGCAATTTTTGTTTTATGAGTAAGTACCATTATACTATGCACAGTAAGATGTGTGAATAAATGAGGAGTTGACTAATTCACTGTGTTGTGTGTGTGTGTGTATAATATGACCAATGCTTGGCATTCAGAGTATCAAAGTCCCGATTATATTCGAGTACCAATCCATAAATATGGAGACCATCTTTTTTGACACGTTGGGGGAAAATTGTTTTATATCCCTAAAATGATTTAAAATGAACCATTGGTACAAGCGCCACTGTATTATACTTAGAAACAGGAAACCTTCCTATGTCGTACGATATAGCTATTAGCCTGTGTTTGTCTTAGCGAAGATTGCCACCTACTGTCACACCACAATATAACGCTTCCCATGCACCCCCTCCCGGTCTCACTTAAAAAGTGAAGTACGTGCAGTTTTACCCTCCGTTTGTTTCCAATGGTTATAGTCTTTGCAGGGAACACAAGGTTTTTCACATCATAAGATACCCCGGCTATAGCCGCCTAGCCCCAAGTATTTTACCCCTGATGCCAGTCTTCCTTTTGAAAAAAGAAAAAATCTTTCTCTTGACTTTCTTTTTTTCACTAGCTAGAAACGGCCATGGCTCGTATTTATGCTTCTGGCTTTTTCCTGAGTTTTGGGGTAAGAAGGACTACAGACAGTTTTTTCTTTTTAAAACTAATTACGAAGTTAATTACATTTATATCTGATATGCAACTAACATTTAGCATTTTAAAAATGAATGTATATACAGTACATTCACACATGCAGAAAAGTTTGAGGCCACTTAAAAAATTCCTTGTTTCCAAATGAAAACCTAAATAAAATGAGTTTGAATAGTGAGAAAAGGGGAGACAGATTATTCGGTCTCTATTACTTTGTTCATGGGTCCAGGGTTTGTTTTCTATACACCAGGCTCTCCTTGTTGGTCCACCTCTTTGCTCATGTTAGATACACTACCGTTCAAAAGTTTGGGGTCACTTAGAAATGCAGGAAATGACTTTGAATAGGAAATATAGCTAAATGAATGGGAAATAGTCATTGACAAAATGAGATGCAATCATTTTTAAATTAAAATAATAGTTGTGTTCTACTGTTCTTCAAGCTTTCACACTTAAGTCTTTCGTCAGAGTCCTCCATTTATAGCAATTACAGACTTGTGGACCTTGGGCATTCTATATGTCAGTTTGTTGAGTAACCTGATGAGATTTCCTGGAGCATCTCCAACAAGCTGGATTGGCTGGATGGGCACTTCTTGCGGCACCATTCGGTCAAGCTGGTCCCATGATCTGGTGACTGTATTGGCCACTCCATTATACACAGAATGCCAGCTGAATGATTCTTCCCTAAATAGTTCTTGCATAGTTTGGAGCTGTGTTTGGGTCATTGTCCTGTTGTAGGACGAAACTGGCTCCAAGTATGTGCCTTCCACAGGGTATGGCATGGTGTCGCAAAATGGAATGAGAGTCTTCTATGGGCTGATATTTGTGCCTCTAGAAACTGAATATGAATTTTGTATATTTGAATCTGCAGTTAAAAACTGAATCTGAATCTAATAGTTTGAATCTGAATTCCAGCAAGGTTTGCTACTTAACGAAGGAATTCGCAAAAGTTCACGGCTAGGTATCTAAAAAAAAACACAACTAGAGATGGTAATGCCACCATTATCTTCAGCCGAGAGACCAAACAGTAAAATAGATTATTGACAAACATCAACTAGGGGTGTGGGATCAAGGGAGAAAACAATGATGCTGAATGGTTGAAGAAATGATGATGCTCAAGTGATGAGATATTGTTACACAATAATAAAATGTATAAAAATTAGTGCAAAACAGTATTGGGCACACTCCTGCAGGGTATTGAGCCTTGGTTGTAACCTCACTGTGGCAATAAAGGCTGAATCAGAAGATCTACACGAGCGGCTCCTGACTCCTGACTGGCGGGGAAGACTAAATTGACTGGTCTTTTGCAGGTACTATTTAGTGAAGCTGTCAGTTGAAGACCTGTGAGGTGTCTGTGTCTCAAACTACACACTCCTATATATTAATTATGTCACTCGGTTGTGCACCAGGCCTCCCTCTCCTCTTTCTGTTGCGGTTAGAGCCCATTTGTGCTGCTCTGTGAAGGGAGCAGTACACAGCATTGTACAAGATAGTAAGTTTTCTGGCAATTTCTCACATTTAATAGCCTTCATTTCACCATTCAAGAATAGACTGAGGAGTTTCAGAAGAAAGTGTCTGACCAGGCTTGTATTCAAATCCACAATTGCTGATGAACCAGATCCTCAACTAGGCCAAAGAAGACCCAGTTGCTCATCAGCACAACACTTTTCATCTGTGGTAACATATTTGCCAAAGGGTTTTCCAATGATCAATTTACCTTTTAAAAAGAAACTTGCATTGGCAAACATAACATTCCACAGGACTAACTGTTGTTTATAATGGGCTTTCTGTACAACTGTGTAGATATTCCATGAAAAAACAGCTGTTTCCAATCATTTACAACATAAACAATGTCTACACGGGATTTCTGATCAATCTCAGGTTATTTTAATGGACCAAACACTTGCCTTTTTTTCAAAAGCAAGGAAAATTTTGGTCATGAGAAATTTTTGGTCATACCACCCAGCTCTACTATACATATTGCTTGGAATATGTTAGATCTGTACGTACTTAAAAACCAAAGCGAATACAAGTACCATCCACATTTACCCCCATCTCGCTAGCCACACAGAGGAGAACGCAAGTTCAACGGATTATAAATCTGGCCATTTAAAAAAATATATTTCTTCCTTTGTCCATCTTGACCGCATTAACAGCAGCAGTCATGTTGCCCTTTTTTGTCACACCAGTAGATGTACCACTAGATAAAATATTTGATGTTCCGTTACGTCGGACACTATAAAGTCTGCACTTCACGTCCTTTCTGTTTGTGGCTCCATTGTTTCTGAAATAATATTGCAAACATAGGATGTGCTCATTTAAATACACGTGGCTAATGTGCATTGCTGATATAGGGTAATTAGTGAATGATAAGGGGTAAGTGTGGGATTAAGTGGGATTTATAACCTGTGTGATGCATACCGCGGTTTACTTTTTGTAGGATGGGCACTTTGTCGTAAAAACATTTCCTTTCCTGCAAGAATTTACTAACATTCTTTATAAATGAGTCTCCTGGTTCTTTCTAAAAGAACCGTGGAGCATTTATTAAATGTAAGGATTTAATCTAAGCGTTGGTTTCAGAAAAGAGGGAATACAAGGAAAAAAAAATAAAACTTGTCTATGTGAAGAAAGATTTATTTTGGCATGTTAATATTAAGTAAGACTGAGCTTATTATAAAATATCACAAATTATTATATGAAACTTGATCTTGGCAGAACATAAATCTAGGTAGAATTGAATATAACAGACTTAATTTAGTCCAAAAAGTACTTTGGGAAATGTAACTTGGCATCCTAGAACGTGACCATTAAATGGAACCACATTTATGAAGTTCCCACTGCGCTACTTTCACATTTCTGTCTTTGGGGACGGAAGCTCTTCTTTAATACGTTTAGGAATTCTTCTGTGGCACCTTGATGGTAACCTGAAATAAACAGTTACATTTATTAAAATGTACTTGAGAGCTACACATTGGATGGCAGTTTGATGTGAATGGGTGTCATTTTCATGGGCAATTGCTTTGTCTAGAAAGTCTTTGAGCAAAAGTTTGTTTTAATATCTTGAGTATCTGCCTATCAGTTTCACAAAGACATGTATAGCCACAGCTATCAGTTTTTTTTTTACTCCTAGCAGTTTTACAGAGGTTTCACGTTATCTTAAGTTGCATTACTTCATATGAGCATGTCTTATTTTGGGTCTCACCGTTTTTACTTCAGTGTAGTTGTCAAGACCATATTCTCCAAGTTCTCGGCCATTCCCAGAGGCTTTGTAACCTCCAAAAGGAGCCTGGACCCCAAATACATCGTAGCAGTTTATCCTAAAAAAACACAGGAAAGACATCAGGTCAGTGGATCACTTGAAGTGTGAATGGAAATGGATTTTGTTACCCAACAGGTCCAGTAATTTGAATAATCTGGAAAGATGCTTTTGCCAGAACTGCACAATCCTCTTCAGGGAAGTGCTGATTTTTTTCAAATGTTAAAACGTTGGAATGAAAGACTCACTTAAAAATGCACAACTGGCTTACCATACAGTGCCTGCACGGAGACTCCCGGAGATGTAATGGGCTTTCTCTATGTCTTTGGTGAAGACAGCAGCCGCCAGTCCATATTTGGTGTCATTGGCTCTCTCCACAACTTCTTCTATGGTCTTGAATTTCAGAATCTGCATCACCGGTCCAAAGATCTAGGGGAAACAAGTGATGCAGGAAGAACATGTACGGTGGGCAGAGGACGGTCAAAGAGAATGTGCTCTTTAAAAGGTATAAAAGAACTGCGAAAGATGGAGGTTAAGGACATGAAGGACAGCAGTTCTGAGGACAAAAGGGTCATTTCTTTTGTACCCTTGAACAAGGTAACTAAGTTTCCTCAGTATACATACAGAGCTGTATAAATGGATACCCTATTAAGTTGACAGCATAAAATTATAACTGCAAAAGCAGCATAGAACAGTGGATTTGAAAGGAAAACAGCAGTGATCAGAAAGGAGGCCTGGGGAGCTGCTTTCAGACAAGGTACCCGATGCTCTTACCTCCTCCCGAGCGATGGTCATGTCGTCCTGCACGTCCCCAAAGATGGTGGGCTGGATGAAGTACCCACGGTCAGCTGCCACTCCTCCTCCGCACATAAGCTTGGCCCCCTCACGCTTCCCCGAACTGATGTAGCCCAGAATTTTCTGGAACTGCTCCTCATCCACCTTTTCAGACAGGCAGAACTGGTGAGGAGGCTCTATGACATGGTTAGGATCCACACACACGGCCCCAGGGAGCCCGTTCACAACTCCCACCTGAGGGCCCTGCTCTGTGCTGAGGTTGAAGGGGTCTCCCACCACCCTGCGCTTGGCCCTCTCCACGCTGCGCTCCACAAACTCTTTGTAGATGCTCTCCTGGACGAAGGTGCGAGAACCAGCACAGCAACACTGGCCTTGGTTGAAGAACAGAGCAAAGTGGGCCTGCTCCACCGCCTCGTCCACTAGCAGTGAGAGATGGACACACACACACACACACAGAGCCCGGTCAGAAACCGTAGAGGTTACCCTGTGGCTAGTGGCGGCTGCCAATTCAAATTATTTTGTAAAGCAAAACTCTGACCTGACGCCCCCATATAATCTAAGATCTTTTCATATACAAAGTTGAGCAAAAATACATCAAAATACAGAAATGATGCAATGCACCCATGTTTTTTGTAGGATTAAAGTACAGCGTACATAAACAGTGCCCCCCATTATCTGCAGTGTCATTTCCTGTGGTTTGCTACCCGCAGTCAACTGTGGTCTGTAAATTGACAATTCCAGAAATAAACAATTCATATGTTCCATTGTTATTTTGTCTAGTTTTTAAATTAAATTTTGTCATAGGTGTGTGTGTTTAGACAAAAACATGGTATATATAATGTTAAGTACTATCTGTGCCTTCAGGTATCCAAAGGGAGGATTACTGTACAAGTAAAATGAATTAAGTGACTTGATTAAAATATGAACAGGCTACACAGCTTTACGTTGCTGTTTTGCTCTACATTACATGTGGAACATGTACACATAAATGCCATAACACTGTCACAGCAGGGAGCACATACATTAACTACCACTAATGTTCTTTGTTGTCAGTTTTCACTATCATCGTGTCCCCGAAATGCCAGTTCCTATCAATCCTAGAATGATATTGCATCAACCAGCCTTTTCAGAAGCTCAATTTTTTCTCACTGTGTCATTTTAATTTCCCAACTGGAGATGCACACCTTTTGTTGATCAATTCATCAATCTTAATTTGAGTTGCCACTTTCAACCTGAAGAAATAATGCATACGATTCCCCCCATGGTATAAAAAAATCACGGCCCATATTGGTTCTATACAGAATGATTCTGTAATATATGAAATAGGTGCAACTCTGATTTTAATTACAGTATACAGGATTATCTACAATGAACAAGAACAGTATTTACAAATCAAAATATTTTAAAAGGGAAATCTTGGCTCTTTTAATTCGAGGACATCAACAACCTGTCCACAAACTGAGAAGGAATACAGGTGAACAACTGAATTTATTTTGCCTGATGGCTGAACTCAATCATCTTTGAATCAAAAATGTGTGACAGCATACATAACTGGCAAAACTAGGTAAGGAACTCCTCACCTACACACACACACACACACACACACACAGCAATTGGTATGAAGCAGGAGCCAACCAACCATTGCAGGGTGCACAGGCTATCACACATATCGTCAATTTAAGCACTCTGATTCACTTACGTTGCATATTTTTGAACAGTGAACAGAAACCGGAGGATCTGCTAAAAATCCACGCACACACAGGGTGATCATGCAAACTGCACAGACATAAATGGCCATTAAGGGCCTTGTTCAAGGATGTGCCAAGGCTCGACCCGGCAAACTTCTGATCGCAGGCACACTGAGCCACATGCTGCAACCTTTGCATTTTAATGATGGTTTTCAACATTATGTAGTATATGTTTAAAAAAACAACGTTTACCTCCACAGCATTTGCATGAGCTCAGTATGTGCCCTCTGAGACAATCATAATCTTTCTCGTCCTTGCTGTTGGAATCAGTCACAGATCGCGTGGCACGTTTATGAGAATTTTAACAAAAATGAGTAAAGAGGAGACAAAGGAATAAGAACTGGTCGCAAAAAGACATTTGTCTTTGGCTGTATGGGAATATTTTGTATTCTATAGAGATGATGGTGAGAAAAGCAAGTGCTTTGCCAGCAATGCTTTGTGTCTGCTGGCACAGCTAACAAGAACAGCAGCAAGTTATGTGACAGTCCCTTGATCTGTAGTGTCATTTAGAGTCACTGTGGTTGTGATGTGGTGATATTAAGGATCTGTTTCTCAATACTGATAGACAACTACATTTTCATTCACTTCCACACAAATGATACTTTCGCTCTTCATTTGAACCCTCATCCACTATGCGCCATCTTCTTTTCACCATATTACCAAGTAACCGAGAAGGAAAATTTTAATCGATGCTTCTTAATAAAAGAGTAATTGAGTTTAATTGAGTGATCGTGACAACTCTAATTGCATTACTGTAATTAAGTAGGTTTTTTTTCTGGATTTGACATTCTGCACTTACCCTAAGGAAAAAAAGAATTATTTGGAGT
Organism: Stomatorhinus ivindoensis; assembly: GCA_019775895.2. Taxonomy (NCBI): domain Eukaryota; kingdom Metazoa; phylum Chordata; class Actinopteri; order Osteoglossiformes; family Mormyridae; genus Stomatorhinus; species Stomatorhinus ivindoensis. Next base: position 34,353,346 of record JABFEB020000040.1, read on the forward strand.
CTGGAGCAGTGCAAATGTGTTCTATGGAGTAACGAATCGCGCTACTCTGGCAGTCCGATAGACGAGTTTGAGTTCTGCAGATGCCAAAAGAACGTTATCTGTCCGACTGCATTGTGCCAACTGTAACATTTGTTGGAGGAGGAATAATGGTATGGGGTTGTTTTCAGGGGTTTAGCTAGGCTCCTTATTTCAAGTGAAGGGAACTCTTAGTGCTACAGCATACAAAGACATTTTGGACAATTCAACATTGGTGGACTAATTTGGGGAAGGCCAGCATGACTGTGCCCCAGACAGGTCCATAAAGACATGGTTGACTGAGTTTGTTATGTATGAACTTGACTGGCCAGCACAGGCCTCTGACCTCAACCCCATCAAATACCTTAAGAATGAACTATAACATCTCACAAATGCTCTTCTGGATGAATGGACAAAAATTCCCCCCCCACACACACTCCAAAATCTTGTGGAAAGCCCTCCCAGAAGGGTGGCAGCTGTTACAGCTGGAAAGGGGGGGGGGGACCAACTCCATACCGGTATCTTTCCTACTATGTGGTGCTGTGTCAAATGTTTATGTGACAATTGACTTACTGTTGGCATCAGACATGATGATGTTGGGACTCTTCCCCCCCAGTTCCAGGGTCACCTTCTTTAGGTTGCTATTGCCGGAAGCCTGCTGGATGAGGTGGCCCACCTGAGAAAAATGGGAAGATCCAGATCACTAACGGCGACAAGCAGCCATGCACACGCTCCATCAGCGACAATTCTGCTTTGGACACTAGTGAAGATTGAGTGCCATTAAAATCTATTACAGGCTAACATGAAATATTTGTAATATTATTAAGCTTGGGTGCAGCATTAATTTAACACACCAGATACAGATAATCAGGCCCTTAGCGGCATCTCGGTGTTAGGCTCAGCTATGCTAAGGCTAAGCTCTACAGGGTGGTAGATCTGCAGGAGCAGGCTTGAGCAGCCCTGTTTTACACCCTGTGACGAGGCACCTTTGGAGGGGCTTAAGTTTAATTTTAAGCCAGTTCAGGCAACCCAGCGTACCTACAAATGTCTAAATACAGAAATTCAGGTACCCCTAACTGGACTGATTTCTTAAGCCTAGACTTTACATCTACCAATTAAATACCGGAATGGCTGCAGGTTTACGTTATGTACTCAGCTTTTGTAGTAGATGTCAATAAATCAAACTAGTGCAGGACTGAGAATTAGTAAATCATTATTATGCAATAATATAAAAAGGTTATTCTGTTTGGATCAAGGTTCAATGACTCCCAGGTACTGTGGTAAGGATTTCTATGCATCACTTTCTGCAAGCTATGTGGGGAAATTACTTGATTAGTATGAAATTGGCTCTTTACTGGTGTTCACCTTGATTGCCCCTGTGTTCTGTTGATAGTGCCAAGTTTAAAGTACTTTTCCCACCCACTTTCAGTATCGCTTTGAAATTGTTAAAAAATAACATTATATATTTACTGTTTATTATCTCATTAATTACTAATGTTTTTTTGGCCCATGTCAGCAAAGCCTATGTTATGGGGAGGGGTGGGAGGGTGTTTGCTGTTCATGCCACGTTAAAGGGAAAAATGGGGAAATATCTGCCACATGCTCAGTGTACTCAATTTTATTGACATTTCCAATAAAAAAATAACATTACATTACAAATCCTCATATCAAATAACAAAACCCCAATGCACAATCTGTACCATACCTGACACTAGTCTTGTTCTGTGCAATGGCTTAAACAGTTTGTGTGCATTTGGTGCTATGAAATAAGATTCTTGCACATAATCTAAAGATTTGCTTTGCGTCCTGAGGTTTTTTGCACAGTAACGAAGCCCTTTATCTTACTTTTGTTCCAGAGTTATCCAGAAAGCACCTGGCATTTTGTTTTGAAGGCCTATTTTCATTATTCTAGGAAAGGATCAGTTATCCAGTTTCATAAATTTGCATAAAATATGTGACTGAATGCTATTATATTTCAGTTGAAAGATATTAACCATGTAACAATTAGACAGTTTACAAATTCTCACAGGTTTATAAATTCCTATGCATTCTCCCGAACTGCATGTTTTTTAGATAATGAATTCTGAAACAAGTCTGCTAACAATGTTCATATCTATTACCACTGTGTGCATATATGGTCTTCTGGCACTGATCCAGGAACAGCGTTTCTTCGTACATTGGACTGTGGGTGAACTGAACTTTCCAGCAGAGGGACAAAGTTGAAGTTATCCAATTCTGGATAGCACATAAGTTACTGGCTGCAGATTTACACAGGCAAGTTTAGTTAGGGTTAGTGCCAATAGTACAGCTAGTCAATGCTTGTTTTCATAATGTCTGACTGGAAAACACTATCATAGATGTTTTGTTTAATGTATCTTCCTGTGTCTGTATTTGGGTCAGTTTGTTGCTGTAGATTTTCATGCACCTACTGCTATTGCCTTAACCTCCTTACTAATCAGTGTGGGGTCAACACTGACAGTATTTGCCAAAACTTATATATAGCCAATGTGGTAATGCTACAAGCTGCACTTGCTCACATTACAAATAGTTCATGTGTATGAACCTTGGACCTCACCTCTGTGGAGCCAGTGAAGGCCACCTTGTCGACGTCCATGTGAGAGGCGATGGCCGCCCCGGCCGTAGGACCCATCCCAGAGATGATGTTCACCACTCCAGCTGGGAAGCCGACCTGCCGACACAGGGAGTCACCCATCCTGTGATTTCAGGTGTCCATCCGGAGCTGGAACTGACTGGAAATACTGATATTTGCCATTTGCCATGTGTAGATTAACGCCCAATCAGCAAAGTCCAGCTGGACAACGGAACAAGGAGGATTATCAGCAGATGAAGGTCGGCGCCGTCAGCGCTCCTGCTTCAGAGAGATGCCCACCTCCTTGATGAGGTGAGCCACATAGAGAGCGGTGAGGGGCGTCTGCTCTGCCACCTTCATTACCACCGTGTTCCCCGTGGCTAAAGCTGGGCCCAGCTTCCAGGCCTGCATCAGCAGAGGGAAGTTCCACTGCAGAGATGATGGGGGGGGGGTCAAGTCAACTACGCAGACTCAATAATAATAATAACAACAATAATATTAATAATAATATATTATAATTTGTTTATTATAATAATATTAATGATGATAACATTAATAACAATAACATTAATGTTATAATTATATCTGTACAATTGGATATTTTAGTTCTGCAGCCTAAGCGCAATGGCCATCCCGGGACAACCCATCAACCTTATTACCATTCACACAAACACACACACATAAAATTAATGTAAGATTGTATAATAATATTGGACAGCCATTTAGGTCAGTAGGAGTTTGTGCTAGCGTGCAGCAGGATGTGGGCTCGGATCCCTTGCCCGCCAGTCATACAACTGTTTGGCTCTTTGGCAATGCACTTAACGCTAACTGCTCCAGAGGTACGGGAGGTCGGCTGGGCCTGTGTTCTGATCCCTAGATTTCCTCACTGGGACGTCAATTAGCCGCACAGATTAATGCGAGGTCTGTGTGCTTAGCTGCAGCCGCTCTAGCTTCTCCATGTAAACTTGCTCATCCTGCTGCCATGTGCTGGTTTTTGCGCTGGTGCTTCAAACGGCTTCACTAAAGCAGAGTGCAGTATAACGGCTCCCTTAGTACGGATCTCCATCCGATGCAGAGAGACGCCACTTCAGATATAGAGACTGACCAGCAGTGGGATGATTGGCAGGGTGAAGCCACACTATAAATACACAAGGGGGAATGAGCTGCATGATGGGATGGCCACTGGCCGTTCTCCTGAGCCAGATCATATGCTGACACCCCATCACCAAGCACCCATATGTCTTACTGGGATGATCTGGCCACAGACACCGATGGGCTCGTGCCGGGTGTAGCAGAAGTAGTTCCCGTCGATGGGGATGGTCTTCCCCTCCCACTTGTCTGCCCAGCCAGCATAATACCTGCAGCATCACAGACATGCAGTCAGGCTACCTGATGTCTTTACATGACCCGCAGTGCGTGTTTGTGTGTGTTCGTTCATGTTTTTTAAATTATTGCACTATAGGGACCAGATTTACCCGCAATGTGATAAAAAAAACATTTTTGTTCTCCACAAGGATAACCTCAATTTTATAATTTTACTAAGTCAAATCAAATCAAGAGGAAAAAAAAACTTCAGTAATGCTGAAGTAGAAGTATTAATACAGTAAAATCCCGTTATAGTGGACTCGCTTA
>JABFEB020000040.1:34375226-34387288 GCA_019775895.2 Stomatorhinus ivindoensis
CACATGCTGGATGTATGTCAGATAGTCGCTCCCTGATTATAATCAGATTGCTAAATAAACTTATGGCACTTGCAAACCCCTCCGACATCTCCCGTGTGGATCTCTACTCACCAACGGACCCGGTGGAGTTCGAACCACAACAACCAATGGGAAAATAGCTGGTGGAGTTTATAGCACCCCAGACGTGGAAAACAAAGCGAGCTGAGACGCACCTTCAGCTCCTCAATGAGAGGGTGGGGGCTCCACCCATCAGGGGACAGCTGGTGGTCTCTCAGGTGCTGCTCCATGGGGAGGATTCGTTCGGTCACAAACTGCCACAAGTGGCGCTGCAGCTCCTGGACCCGTGGAGGCAGACCCTCAGGCGAGACCACTAAAAGACCAGCGGCTCCTGAGCAATGCAGAGAGGGATCCCTAGGGGCGGAGCTCATGTGAGGGGGCGTGGCCTGCGGAGATCCCACCCTAGTACAGAAAGTCCGCCTCTGAGAGGAGGGGCCATCCCCTGGTTGGGGCCCCCGGGGCAGAGCGTTGAAGATGCGGAAGCCCTCTTTAGTGGCAAAATCCCAGGCCAGATCTGCCATCTGCTCAGCCAGCTGACCCACACTTCCAGCACTTTCAGAACTCGCCTGACCTGTATGTTACAAGCAGCGTGACACACCGATCACATCTACACACACATAAATGTCATACAGAGTCAACTGGGAGCATGTTCTTCCAGAGAAAAACAAACACAGCACAAATTCCATAATGTTAGAGGAACCACACACCAGTTCACCATCAGTTTCAAACAAAAAACCTGGAAAACTTGAGTCCTTTTTGAAACATTTTTCAAGTTTGAATAAGTGAAAATTTCAGATACCGCATGTTTAGAAATGAGGGGCTATTTTGGGTGCAGTGTGACTTACTGGAACGCTACTACTGGTTTGCCAATCACAACTCTGCAATGCCAGCCTGGGTGAGTGATGTGACTGGCTGTTCCCACACCGGTACCTTTCAGGGAGCGCTGGTAGACACCCTGCAGGATGGCTGCCACCCTGAAGAAGGAGAAGGCCATGTACAGCTGCCAGTCATCTATGCTGCCCAGTCCCATGGCCCTGGCGTACTGGCTGAAGATTTCCTCTGCTGGGGGGATGCCCATTTCAGCCAGGTTACACTGGCTGATCCCTAGGCAAGAACAGGAGTAGCATTAGCAGCGTCACTGCTGCCCACATTCCTCCAGTAGATTGCACCGTAGGTCCATAACTCCTGGGTCGTAGGTTTGATTCCCCTTAGATCTGCCTACATGAATCAGAATCAGAATGTGCTTTATTGCCATGTATGTTTCCACATACTAGGAATTTGCTGTAGTGAATCTTCACTAGGTAATCTGCTGTTTTTATATCTTATATTTTTTATAAATGCTTTTACCAGAAAATGCCACCCTGACCACATGCCCGTCTTACCCTGCTTACACATACTTTGCATTTGACTCATTTTGGATCCCGAGTCAACTAGTAACATTGGCAAGTCAAGCAGGTGAGAACATGCATTTCCCATTATGAGTGTTTTAAACTGCAAGGGAGCCCACGACAATATACCTTGCTGAAGATTAATCAAACACACACCCCTCAGACACACCCCCACTCTGTGCACATTCTGATGCTAATGACAAGCTCAAACTGGTGATATCATCAAAAACATCAATAAGTGAATTAAGATTTTTTTTTAGAACACACAGTAGATCAATTTGCTGCAATTTAGTGGAAGTACTTCAATACTTTCATACTTTCTTTTTTCCATACTTATCCAGACTCAGAAAACGCAAAAAAACGAATTCCACACTTTCCCATACTGCGCAGAAACCCTGGTTACTGCACATTACTGCACAAGAACTGAGAGTGTTTCAGATGACAAAGAACAGAATATCTTTGAAATTTATCTGCTAAGAATGAACATCGTATGTATATGTAGCACTTAATTTTCCACCTTCATAAAAACGTGCATTTTATTGCAAAATTTTAAGGTGTCCAATTGACTTGCCATAAATCCAAATTCCACAGCACTGGTTTGATTTGTTGTATATCCCTAGAATGTGGATCGATAATGTAGTTTAAGTATGCCCCCCCCCCCCCAATACCTCTGAGGACAGGGAAGTCTGGGGGGAGGTAGTGGGCCATGCAGCTGGAGGCCAGGTCAGCGAGGGGGTCCCCCAGCGTGGACAGCTCCCAATCCAGGACTGATACCACCTCCGGCTTCTCAGCGTCAAACACCAGGTTGTCTAGCCTGCATAGGCAGAGGCAGGTTTGCAAAGTCAGAGGTGGCTATGACAGGTGAAAAGGTCAAATCGTTCCTGATTCTGGAGATGCTGAAAATGTCAGTCTGTGTGCGAGTATCCAGCAGCATTTATTGTTGGGATACAAAGTAAGACATTAACGTAGCTTGATTAAGGGGAGAATGAATGAGCAGCCCCCAGTAAAAAGAAATGCAGACTTATATACAGTATGAATGTGAGTATGGGGGTGTGCTGGGGTACGAGCACCTGAAATCCCCGTGCACCACCCCATTCCTCTGGTGCTTCGTCATGTGTTGCGGGAACCACTCCATCAGCCGCTCCATGGCGGGGATACGGCGTGTCTCGCTGGCCCTGTACTGCTTCGTCCACCGGTGCACCTGCCGTGCAATGTACTCACCTGGGGGTGGGCAGGGGGGAGTCACTGGTAAACCTATTGATCACCGGTGTGCCGCAACGGTCACGCAGGTAAGAAGAATGCCACGCGGGGGTGCCCTGCCTGGCTTGCCGAAGTCGGACAGCCCCGCAGCCTCAATGTCCACGCTGTGGATCTGACAGAGGACGCGTGTCATAGCCTGGTACACCTCCCCCCGCTCCTGCGGGCTCAGGCCTGGCAGGGAGGGGTCCTGGAACACCCTTCCTGGGCAGTACTGCATCAGGTAGAAAGGGGTGCCAAGGACACTGGACCGGGACAGGAAGAGGAGAGACACAGTGAGGAGAGACACAGTGAGGAGAGGCACAGTGAGGAGAGGCACAGTGATGAGAGGGAGATCAAAGACAGAGAAAGAGCACAGCTAACAGCAGCCAGCAATATAGCTCAAAACATGAGCTTAGGGTCTTCAAGGTCCACAAAAGCACACTAGTGATTTATCCTGCTCTACAAAAGGGATTTATGTAGATTTTCAAAAGTAAATCTAAAGCAAAAAAAAAAAAAAATGTCAATCACCGATAATCAATAACACACTGATACAATCACTGTATTTATTGGGGCTGTTCTTAGCTCATATTGCTTGTAATTACATTTCATTCTCCTACACCCAGTGTGTACAACTGTAAATCCTGCTAAGCTATTGATACATTATCCATAAGCACTAATCATAGGGATCATGGCAGTGAGCATGAAGTTTATCCAGGAAAAAGATGCAGGCCGAATTGGGACAAATCAAATCCACAGGCCTGGAGGTGTGAGGCAACTGCCATGCTCACATAATAACCGAGCAATATGCAAGGAAATGGAGGTAATGCAAAAACAAGCTCACCTTGCGTCCTCACAGAGGGCGATGACCTCAGGGACAGGCACGCCAGCATGCCCCAGGGCCTTTAGGACCCTGCGGAGTGAATAGCACAGATCCCTTCCTTCAAACTAGGACTGAGAAAACAGACCCAAACGACCCAATGAAAGCCAGAATGGGAACCTGTCGCAGAAGGTAGGGGGAGGGGGGGATTTGGAGTATGTGAACGTGCCTGAATTCCCTCTCCACGGCATGAGCTGAGGGCAGCAGCTTCCCCGGTGGCTTCTTCCTGAGAACCACACGCTGCTCCCCACAGGTCACCAGGTAGGTAGGGTTGGACTGCCCGTGGCAGAACTGGCGGAGGGTCACCGGCTCTGGTGCACAGGAAGCCACGGGGTCAACAATGGCCAATATACAGTGTATAAATACCTACAATGGCCAATATACAGTGTACAAATACCTACAATGGCCAATATACAGTGTATAAATACCTACAATGGCCAATATACAGTGTATAAATACCTACAATGGCCAATATAAGGAAATATATCCCCATAATGCTTATGATGAACCCTGCGATGGAAGGCATTATCTCCTAAGAAGAACATTGTGACTGTCAGGCTGGCTGTTCATATCATGAAGCTGACATTGCGACTGTGTCAGGCTGACTGTCAGTATCATAAGGCTGACATTGTGACTGTGTCAGGCTGACTGTCAGTATCATAAAGCTGACATTGCGACTGTGTCAGGCTTACTGTCCTTGTCATAAAGCTGACAATGCAACCATGGCAGGCTGACTGTCAGTAACATCAGACTGTTTTTGTGACTGTGTCAGGTTGACTGTCACTAACATCAGATTGACATTGTGACTGTGTCAGGTTGAGCGAATCTAGTGTCTGTATCATAAAGTAAACACTCTGTTAGATTGAGTGCCCATGTCATATGGTAAATATTGACACATGGTCTATAGCCTGTATGGAGTGGTGAATATTATGACTGTCAGGTTGGGTACCTGTGTAAGGTATTGTGTAAGGAATCTGTGTGTGGTAAAGGACTGTGACAATATTGAAGCTCAATACTTGTTTCATTTTGTGGACAGCAGGTAGAAGACAATGTCACTATATATACCGGAGACATAAGTATAAATCCTTAAATAATTTAACTTGTACATAAATGTACACCAGCAGAAAATGAAATCTTGTAATAATGTTTCAAGAGCAGCAGTAAAACAGACATTTCAGGACATTATTTTGCCTCCTTTTGGAAGAGAAACATCTACAAAATAAGACAACATCTAGCTAGCTAGCCAGAGAATGGGCGACCTAACAGATGAGTAAGTCTTCATGTCAAGAATGATGTGCTCCTGTGTAACAGGGGCAGGTTACCTGTGCTAGGCAAGTGGAGGACTTTTTGGAGGTAAAGAGTTAGCTGGTCCATAGGCAACTGCATGGTGTTCCTCACACTGCGGGTTCCCCTCACAAAGCCTGCCAGGGGGAAGCCTAGCACTGCACTGAGCTCCTTTATTGCCGAGTCAGGCCTCATGACCTGGGGAGTCATAGTGTAAGACAAACACCCTCTCTTTCTGATGCTTGTACTGTTCTCAATATAGCACAAGAATATCAGCGTAACAGGGTACAGTATCAACCCGTTTTGTACATTGGAAAGGAAGCAAACCCAGCCGCAAAGCAAAGTAACTCAGGTACCTTGATTGCATGCATACCCAGCTGGGCGGCAGCCTTGGCGTTGGAGCCAATGTCATCCAGAAACACCGCTTCCTGTGGCAAGACTCCAAGTCTCTCGAGGCACAGGTGGTAGATCCTGGGATCAGGCTTGCACATGGCCTCCAGACATGACTCCACGATCTCCACAATGAGAAAAAGGAAACAACACAACAGAAAGGGACTATACCCTTAAAATTGCTAAATTGTAGCTAAGCTACAGAACAGCCTAATCAATCAATCAATCAACTTATCAAGATGTTGGTAGGATTCATTATTAACTAATTTGTTGGTCAGAAGAAACAGCTGTCTTTCTGAATTGCCATTTACCACTCAGGAATTGTTTCTCCTGATTTTATGTCTCTCTATGCATTTCATGCTACTACACATCACAGATTACAGTAATAATGTAACTTGCCCTATCAGGCTGCTCAGTCTCATACGGCTCTCTGCTGTCTGGCTTAACCTTTGCTGTCCTGTAATGCACACACTGTGTTTCTTTATACTGCCCTGTATATTTTGTGTCATGCCGCACTTGTATGCTGTACTGTAGTGCAGTACATTTATAGGCCATTTACTACTGTCAGTTTACAGACTTTGTTCGATCTATTGCCTCTGTATTCTTGCATTTTATACTGCCTAGCTGTGCTGTATGATCTCAGACGTAGTAAAAGTCTTTATGTGCACAAATTAAATAAAGAGAGAACTGGCTTATTTGTAAGAGTTATACCACATCCTTGTTCACACTGGATATGGTCGTAAAGTAAGGCTGAAGCTCACCACGTCAAACAGGGAGCGATCGAGTGGCAGGTACGCGTTTCCGTCTGACAGGAAGAAGTTGTTGCTGAGGACGGCGGTCTTGAGGCCCTCGGCACGGAGGCACTGAATGGCCTCCATCATGGCGGGGTGCGTCTGAGCCATGGGCCCACTGGTCAGGGCAGAAACGAAGGAGGCAGCAGAGACAGGGCGGCCAGCCTTGGGTGGGGGGGGTTTACGGGAGGATTAAAAAAATTATCAGCAAGAAAACGCATACAGATGAGTAATCTCAAACTCAGCCTCTAGAGGGCAGGTTACACCTGGGTTTGCTTCATTTCACACTCACTGGCTCAATCTGTAAATCAGTGCATGCACCAGCTGGACTATGATGCCGTGAGCTTATCACTCATCAACAGACCTATCTGTACAGCTGCTAAAATAGTATAGACAATTCAGGACAAGAAATGCTTTAAAATATAAAAAACGAAATGCTACCATGTCCCATTATAGGACACTGTAACGTACCAAGCCTGCACACTCCTTGCTGAAGGCTTCTACAAAGAGCTGTGCATCCATCTCTCCACGCATGAACTTCCTCCAGGAATTGCTGTCGCCGCCGGTTTTGATAGCCTGGGCGATCGTCCCACCTGGGATGCCATTTTCCTGCTCCCACTCTTAACAGGATATTATTATTTTAAAATCAATATATTTAATAATTTCAACAAAAAATTAGCTTAGAACTTAAAAAATAATGAGGACACACCCAAATGTGTGGTAGTAACTCATAATACAGTTCTCACAGAAGGTTTTGGGATGCTTGGTTAATTCTGTGAAAATGTTACTAATTAATTAGTTTCATTACAAAAGCCCATTGATAAGCAATGTTTAACATATCTGCACATATCTTCAGCACAGACACTTTCTTTTTTTATCACTGGCTCCCAAAGGGATACTAAACACAGATGTTTGGTGTTTTATGTTACTGCAAAGGTGTTACTAATTAAAAGGCTCCCAATGAGACTACTTACCAATGAACCTTTAAACTCAGGACAGCTCTGTAATAACTGTAATTTGGGTATTATTGCATAAAATTAATGTTTTACTTAAAACTACTGGTTGATTCAAATGTAATATATATTTTTGTAAACAAATGAACAAAGTAATGATTCTTGTTAGAAATCCAATACATTTGCAATATTTTTACTGAATTAAGCAGGCATCCCAATACTTTCTATGAGTACTTGAAATACCAGAAATGATCGCATTTTCGGTTGCTTCTCCACATTTATTTACCTGTCGCCTTGTGGAAAGGTGACGGCAACAGGACGCCACCCATGTCAAAAATGACAGCTTTGTATCGCGGTGTAGCTGTATATCTCCTGTGACATCCTGCCAGAAGATGCCATGGTAGGCGGCTCCTGCACACCACCGTACACCCCAAGGAAACTAACCCAGTCGCATATATCATATCTGTAGACCATCTGAGTATATATACATAAAAAAGACAATGGTTAAGCAACTGGTTAGGTTTCAGTTGCAAAATGTGCATTTCGTGTACATGACCAATATTAAACATACGCATATGCCATCTTTGTTGAACTGACTATGCATTACGACGAGCTACATATAGTTTAAACACAGATTTTAGCTGTCGTATTTTACTGGAGTGTTTTACTGTCATATTTAGTGCAGTACATAAAGTTCAAAAACTGTCCCAATGTGAAAGCCGTTTTATTTAGCAAATTCGACTAAATGTGCAACTGAATGTAATATGCTGAAAATTATCATAAACGTTAAAGAACAAGAAAGGTGCCAGACATTCTCCATACCATATGCGCTATAGCGATTAGCCAATCTGATCACTAAACAGTTAGTTTGACGTACTGGCAATGTCATTTTACCTGACACTTTAATATAATTTGAAGACCATCAGTTTTCCTTCAAATTTTGTATGTATGTAGTAAAAAGAAACAGATTAAACTTATCTTCTGCTTAAGAAACCTAACTTCTGACCAACAAGACAACCTTTAGACAAACACAGCACAGAGACCATGCTGATCATGTGACCAAAATGCAACGTCATTTTATGTCACGTGTTATGGGCTACAAGAAGAAGTTCGCGGGGAGTTTGGGAACGCACTGAGCATTATATGAGATAAAATAGCGATTGCCAGGGTTATTGGAAGCATCTATAATGTAATAATAATAATAATAATAATAATAATAATAATAATAATGATAATAATAATAATAAACTCCGTTTAAACTAGGTCAATTGTATTTTAACAGGACAGAAAATGCTGTAATACTTGGAGCTGGAAATAAGACGCCATCTACTGTTTAAATAGATCAATTTCCTGTATGATGGGAGTTACAACGTGTTGGAGCCATATATAATTCAGGTGCTTTCAGTTTTTCCCTTTAACCTTTCCTGTAATTATTTTGCATTCATCAGTGTGTGTTACAAACCTTTTTTTCCACATTGAGGCATTTCTGGAGTAAATGACACATCCACGAAACATCAAAAGATTTAAAAAGTAGAATACAGATTGCACCAATCTTAGATTATTGTGCCTCCCGTGAGCTATCATGTTAACGTCTGAATTGGTACTTGTCAGTGACAACTGACTGTTGTTTGCTGTAACAGTTTTTGACAGTGTTATGACAATGTAGTATTGAAGTGGACTTACTCTTATGTCCATCACTGAACTACCATGGATCCTACATAATAAAGTAACCTATCATTATATTTTGTAACAATATAATGAGAATCAAACAGGCCTGTAATACTGGCTTTTGTTCCGCCATTTTTTTACATGCCTACCTACATAGGGACACAAACATGATATTCAAGATTTACACTAAACCTACCTTTAATGGAGGGCTGGGATGGTATGTGGCTCACTTGGTTAGATTCTGTTCAAGTATTCAGAAGGTTGCTGCTTCAAATCCCCTGACAGTCACAATAATGTCAAAATTGCACCCTTGAGTAAGGCCCTTAGCCTCTGGCCGTTTTTCTACTGTACATTATTTCCATTATAAAGTGGATCTTTCAAACTGATTTATAAGGAAATGTTGGTGATTCTTAAGGACAGAGAAATTCTAAGACTTAATATACTAGGTTATGAACACTATTGGCCAAAATTGTGGAAACACCTAGCATTTTTGGTAATAATGTCAACAATCAAAGAATATTTATTAATAACATACATTGGACGATTAAATAAGTAACTGGAGCAACACTTGAATAAAGTTCTGCAATCTCTAAAAACTGGAAGTGTTTCCACTATTTTGTCCACTAGTGTACATCCTGAATACACCAAAACACAGCCTTACATCTGGCATTTGCTCTATATTGTCAGTTAACCCCAAGTTACACTAACCAGCTCATTGGCTGTTCCTGGTTACTATGCGTTTTTGATGATGCTAAAGACAGGCACACAAATTGGCTAATAAAATACAGACACTCCTTTACTTAGGAACTTTCAGATATACAAACAAAGAGGACTGTAAGTCCAAATTGTGTTCATTGGGCTCCCGTTTCCTGTCTGCAGCATCCATTTTTTTTCTGAGCACCATTTCCACCTAGTACGACTTCTGGCCGCTACTCCCACCGTGCAGCAGCGTAGCGTGCGTACTCCCAGCATCCTAGTTCTATGTATTTGCGTATACCCTTAAAATGATGATGAATAACGACTTGTGAACATTTTAGTTACAAACGGCCATTCGGAACGCAACTCATTCGTAAGTTGAGTTGTCAGTGTATTTCATATTATCACAATATATATCTGTATAGAGGGTCCTATTAGGACAAACTGTCAGCGTATTTCATATTATCTGCCACCTTAGACTGAAGCTTTATGAGTCAGAAATACAAATTCAAAAGAAGCTGAACACTATTGCTAATTTAACAATATCGTGTTGAGTTTAGTGCAGCTTAACTTCAGGGATCCAAGCCCTCATCTTACAGTGTGACATATGTTATTTTTATTTATATTTATGTCTACATTTGTTATGTCATTTTCTATGCTGACAATCCTAGAGCTGATAAGCGGTCTTTCGTTTTATGATCTGTTCAGTATAATTTGACTTGCTGATTATCTTCTAGCAGTATCAAAGTAAAAACTCACAGAAAGAAAAGGAAACATACTCATTAAAATTAATTATACTTTAAATAATAATCCATATGGACATCTGTCTTTGAATACAGAATCATTCATACCACAAGTGCATTTAAGAATTTGAATTCACTAGAAAAAACAGTTCAAAAAGTTCTGAGCTGGTTTCCAATCAAAATAAATAAAACTGAGCCAGTTTTCTTTGTCCAGGCTGAGAAAAACAATGAAATGTAAAGCGAAGTGCCACACAATAAAAGGGAATGCTGCCGCGTGTTTAGGCAGAGAGAAACGGCCCAGAGGCACAGTTCTTCTGAAAAGTGCTGAGAACTTTTGTTCAGCTCCAGCCATTTGATTTGGCAAAAAAGTAATAAAGCGGGGCTTACATAACTAAAGACACACCCCTTGGGGCGAAAACAGTTTCTTGAAGATTGTGCTGGTGCTTATTGTCTCAGTGCACCCCCCCCCCCTTTACCCAGTGGTACAGCCATGCAAACTGTTTGCCTGAAACACCCTTTAGATCCACTTATGCGTTTGCACAGCAGACTGCAGAGTATGTACATGCCGCTCTCAGCGGCGATACAGCACGTCACCTGCATTCACTTTTCGCCAGTACAAATAAAGGTGCAGATGTATGACTACAGAGTCAGGCTTAGGCTAGAGTGGTCACTGTAGTCTCAGATCCTTTGCATCTTCTCTTCCTCTCTCTTTAATTTCCCGGTCTGCTGCCCATTAAGAGCCAATGGGGATGTGGGGATTGTCACAGAGCCCTCTGGATAGCAGTCATCTGCGTGAGAGCCACATCGCATTACCGTGTCAAAAAGGGGATCCTTCATCTGTTTCAGACACAACAGGGAGTCACTGCACAGTTCCTCAACCCATTCTGATCTTCCAAACTGGTATGGTGCCAAAAAGCCGGTGTCCATCGATCAGCTTGGTGGAGCCCCCTCTAGGTGTTGGTAACTCGAGAGGACAGGGTGGCGTAGCCCTTCTTCTGCGTGCGCAGCAGGGGCGTCTGGGTGTCCATGTCGCGCATGCTACGCCTCTTCAGTGTCCGGAAGTGCCGCTGCGTCCAGCCGTACACCAGGCAGTTGAGCAGGCCCTGGGAGGCAGAGGTGAAGGCCTTCGGGGCGAGGAGGAGTGGGGAGGAGGAAGGGTGGACACCAGTGCAGTTAGACTGACCGAGAAGCATGTGGCACAGAGGTAAAGAACGATGATTTCTACACTGGATGAAATGTACCATCAAAAAAACCACACTTAAAGTAACGTGGAGTCTACAGGTTATTCGTGTAGTCATGTTTGTTTCATTCCTCGACAGCCGAAGGTAGCTAAGTTGTTAAGGAGCTGGACCTTCTAAAGGGAAAGTACTGGGTCCGAGTCCCAGGAAGACCATGCCGTCATACTCCATATGCTTTATAATCATCTGCTTTATAATTTAAATCTATCTGCTTATGCAAATTAAATCAGATGCACTGTTGTGTGGGTGGGCAGGTAGGTGACACGTGTCACTTTGAAGAAAAGGGTCTACGCAGAAATTGAAATGATTTTAAATGAAACAGAGCTGATGGTGCATTTACCTGCAGGATGTAGAGAAACACGCCCACGCCTCCTTCCAGCAGCCTGGGACTGAACAGGATGGTGGCGGCGAGGAAGATGGCTGAGTGGCCGCAAAGGGAGAACAGCTAAGGTCAATCTGGGTCAGCTGGCTGGCTGAATGAGGATGGCTGGGCTAGTTATAATCAATTGGTCCTTGGGCTCAGAAGTTCAAAATGTAGACAGGAATATAAAGTAACAATTGATCCATTTTCTTTTCTATTTATCTAATTCCACCATTGCAACTGCAGTACTGCAGCATTATATTAACATGTAAAAGGATCGTGAATTGAGCTGCTCCATGAATCTAGCAGAATACCATGCTAAAGGGTACATAAAGTTAAAACAGCAATTATAATTATTTGTGTCTGGATGATGGTCA
>JABFEB020000040.1:34390470-34405616 GCA_019775895.2 Stomatorhinus ivindoensis
TAACTCTACACTTCATTGGGAATGTCACTGCTAACTCTACACTTCATTGGGAATGTCACTGCTAACTCTACACTTCATTGGGAATGTCACTGCTAACTCTACACTTCAGTGTCCAGACTTTAAAAGCCAGAAGTTATTCAGGGACATGTTAGCCACACCCAAAATCATTCAAATGAGGGGGGCTATTTCTACCCTCTTCCCTTTGTGAGATCATGCAGAATGCCTAGAATAATAAAAATTCACACATTCTATAAAATATCCATCCATCCATCCATCATTTCCTAACTGCTCAGGGTCATGACGGGCCCAGGTACCTACATTCTATAAAAATACACGAGAGTAACTATAACTGAAATATAATTACCTGTCACGTTTCAGGCAGGGTGTGAGCATCCTACAAATCAGCAGTGCTATGCAACACAAACATGGCAGATGAATATGAGAATTTGCCAGCCTGCGTCTACTAGGGTGCAGCATGACTCAGTCTGACACCATATACCAAAATCATATCTGGGACATTTCCGTCATGGACATTGCACTTTGCCAGCGAAATCAATTCCAGTAAAATTACTGAAAAAAAAAACTGTCAGTGACTAGGGGGACAAACATATTAGATGTATCCCAGTGACTAGCATTGGGATGACCCCGGGACTTTTCAGGACTGTCAGTGACGTCTGGAACCTCTTGATAAGAATTCAGATAAGATAAGAATTCACATGAGTTCCCAACAGAATGAGACCAACCTGAATGATGAGTTCCATTCTGCTTCACATATGATTAACACCAGCATATGACGTGATATTTTCACAATGCATACATACAGGCTTTTTTTGCATGCATGTTTGTTTTGTAATGTTGGGTTGATGGAATCTCACTGACAGAGCAAGAGTTACATAAGCAGTAAGTCAGTAAAATAGCCAGTGCATTGGGGATGCTATGCTTTTCTAAGACTCCTGCACCTTTTAATCTATTCCTGTTCACACTGCTTTCATGGCAGTGGAGAGCACATTCGGTATTTTTCACATATTTCCATCCTGACATCATTCCAGTGCTTCCCTGAATCGACAACTAGGTGGCGCTAGTGAAAATGGAGCTGTGATTGGTCCAAGCAGGAGGCCTGCAAAGTGGGTCAGCCGCTTACACCTCGTTAGTGCCGCCATAGAAACGTGGGTGTGGGAGGGGGCACAGATTTACTGCCCCACTTCAATTTGCGTGCTGCCCTACTTTTGTCTTGCTGGGTGGGGGGGGGGCATCTTTGGAAATATAACAAAGTGGATCAGACAAATGGTTGTACCAAACATAAAAAATAGACAAGGTCTGTATGATGTCATTTCACGAGCTGCTAATAGGTCATTTTCAGAGGTTTTATACAGTATTATAGCATTATTGTAGTTAAGTTACAGTTAAGTTATAACGTTTACGCTCCATTCCAGCTTCCATCACATGTGACTCTTAGTGCAACACTTAGTGAGTCACAGGACATGGATTCCATCTGGCTAAATAAAACACAGGTGTTCCCAAAACCAACAGCATCCAACACCACAATAACACACCACACACTACGGTACCACTGCAAACTCACAGCCTGGACAATTATATTCTACTGGGAAACACACAGAGGCACCCCCATATATTTTAGACCACTTTCACATAGAAGCAAAACTGTTAACTTTTGCCATTAGGCAAAAGGAGTAGAGCAAGGATAGAGGAAAAAATATAGTAATATATTACAAGGAAAGTTTCCCCCTGTTTTTCCATCATTTATGTGCCCTAAGTTGCAGTTAAAAAGAGTGTATGTGACTGGGAGCCCACTGACCTGTTCGACAGTGTGCAGGTTTTGGCAGGCACAGGGACTGGTGTGCGGCTGAGTGAACAGCAGCGCCCCGACGAGCCAGCTCAGAGCCAGCAAGAGGTCCGCCAGGCTGAGGAAGAGCAGCGGACGGACCTGCGGGTCGAGTTAGACAATGAAAAGAGAAACCAAGCCGATCAGAGGCCCCCAGCTGTCACTCCTGCATTTTTCTCATCCTCAGACAATTCCTGTGCCTAAATCTCTAAATCATCTTCAGCAGTTTTGTTTGTTTTGTTGTTTGCTTTACGAATTTAACTAATTGTTAACCACATGAGTATCAATGCAAAAAACATTTTTATACGTTTCAGATATTGAAATTTACAAGATGAATTTAACCACGAAGCATTTTGAAACAAGGGCAAAAATGGGGACTCATAAGAATAACAAATCGTGAATGATGAACATCGAACAATATTTATGACAGCAAATACGCAGGAAGATTTCATACTTTGAAGATGCATTTTTGAGAAAGTCGGAATTGCATAGGGAGAAAATTGCTACGGGATAAACGCAGGGTTAACCACCATACAGTACGTGCTTAGATCACTTAGACTGAAACGGCAGGATCATGGTAGAAATTTCAGTCAGTTACCAACCTCACTTGTTCCAGTTAGATTCTGGAAAGTTGTGTAAACAATGATGGACCCAGAACCACAAATACTAGAAGAGAAAATTCGAACAATTAGTTTATTAAAAAAGGAGAAATGTCCTATATGAAAAAGTCTAATTATATTTATTTCGTGGTGCAACTTCTTTACCTTAGTATTGCCATGATCAACTGTATCCATTGTACTGCCGCATACGCCTTGACAACAGAAAATAAAAATTATGGTAAAATACTTGTCAGCAAACATCCTATTCAGGCTATTTCTCACAACCGTAATAACAATTAAAAATGGATCATAAACATGGCAATACACCTAAGATAATCATCCCGAACGCTTGTTTTACTGCTTGACATGGAAAATGAAACATATTTATGGCATGACATTGCATCCAAAAGCAACTGCAAAGCTGTACTCTAAATATAAACAGGCACGACGATATGTAAAATTATTTTAAATGTATTTTTAATTAATTGTATATAGTTCTAAACTTGAAAAAAAATGAAATTGACTGCAAGTGCTCTGCTTCCAATAACATTTCAACTGCAACTATTCAATATGACCCCGATTACAATAATTAAACTTTAATTAATCTTCCTGACTGACATGCATATATACTTACGTTTGTCCAGTCCCCCACTGGCAGTGTTATGTTTTGCATTGTGTCGTTGGAGAGAGGCGCTTGCATGGTTCGCATTAATATATAATCTTTGCCTGTTTCAGTGGCAGTGAAACTCACTGCCGATCAGCAAAACTTGCTTTTACATTAAAAGCACCGCAGTGATCGGTGATCAGGATTTAAAGCTTACACAGATCCGTCATGTAACGATCTCAGACCTACTGAAATGTTTAGTTTCTGCCCCAGCATTCAGATGCGCTTCTGGTTAAGTACAAATGCCCCACCCTCAAAAGTCCTGTAGGTAGTAGGGGGAATTTCCTTCATACTAAGGGCAATTCGGGTCAACAGCGCTTTTATCTGACCTCTACAGCCGTAAAAGTACATGCCGATTTTGTACTGAAATGTATGGAAAGACATAATTATACTTATATGTACTCTAAAATGATGCTCACCCTGTCAGCCATTACATCTTTACATTTAAGTGATGAATGACATGAATGAAGACGTAATATTTTTCAAATGAATGTCCATATTTGTCCACCCATCTGTCCTGCAAACACTTATTCAGTGTAGGGTGATGGGGGGCCTGGAGCCTACCGCAGGGCAAGATACCGGCATGTCACAGGACACCCACATTTAGCAAACCATTTGTTTCTGGCAAAAACACACAAGCTCCACACAGGGAGTTTGGGGGTGGGATTTGAACCATGGAAGGGTTAGGCAGCGGTGCAGCACACAGCTACCTGTCCATGTCTATCGAATGTTCAATACTTTGATAATGCCACATGTATCACAAAACAATCACTAGTTAAGGCTTGGAAATGGATTATAATATCTGTGTAACGTGTACGGAGAGTGGAGGATAAATTAGCTTCATTTTATTAGCATTGACAACATTCTGGCTTAAATATGTTGAGTTTGTGCACTGTAAAAAAAGAGAAGGTTAAGACAACTTAAAATTTAATAATTTAAATTGAAAAATAAATTTACTGCACTAGATTTGTTAGTTTTGAGGGAAATTTGTACGTTTTTAGGAAAATCACCTATTGTTATGCCAAGTAATTATTTTTCGTTCAGATAATTTCTCTTTCATATCTATAAAAACTTCAAATGTTTAATTGTACATACTAAGGATTGCTAACAACAGAAATTGTTCCAACCTATTGTCTTTTCTTAAGATTTATCTTCCATATGTGTAAAGACTTAATTTGAGGCTTCACCCATTGCAGTGCCGAGGGGTACAAAAACAGCACTCAACAATGTGCTGGACTTGAACTGGCAGTTTTTACTGTAGGTCAGAGGCAGAGAGGTTTAACCTACTGAGCTACATGCTACCTCCTCTGGCCAGGGACGTGGGCAAAATTCTGAACAGTTATAAAACTGTAAACAGTGTTTTTGTGTTGGCACCGTATTCAGCTTATGTGTCTAAATGAGCTACGCTTCACTTCATGGACTAAAGGTCTCCATTCAAGACCAGTATCAGCACATGTGGGGACCCTTGATCAAGGCCTGTGACCCCCCCCCCCCCCCAGCTCCCTAAGCACCACAACAGGTAGCTGCCCTTCACAGTCAAGTTTGCTGTCATTCCCCACAGGGATCCTCAAAATGGGTGTGCTATCATAAACAAGGTAATTGAACTTTTCTTTTTATTTTTATGTATTTTGCAGTTTTGAATTCTTATGTTTGATTTAAAAGTCTCTACACATATGGAAGATAAATCATTTGAACAAAAGAGAATAAGTTGGCTTGGCACAATTTTGTTGTTTGTAATTCTTAGTATATAAAACTAAAAATTAAAAGTTTTTGTAGATATGAAAGATAAATTACCTGAATAAAAAAAAATTAGCTGTCACAACAATAGGTGTTTTTTCAAAAGTTTGAGTCCTCAAAACTCAAAAATCTAGTGCAATAAGTTGCCTTGATATTTTAGGTTGTCTTAACGCCTTCATCTTTACAGTGTGGTGAGTGGTACTGGTGCACTCAGAGAGGAGGGAAATGTGAAATCTCCTCACGATGTTGGAATATTAACAGACCCAGAAGCAAAAACAAGGGTCCAAAGTACAACTCTCATTTGATGGCTTTATTTGCAGGTGTGCCTGGCATTCATGAATTTCCTGAAACTTTTAGCTCTTATCCTCCTTAAACTCCTTACTTAAAGAAATATGTATTCATTCCAATGTCTGTAAAGACTAGACTATACAAGACTGAAAGGTTACAGTGAAAATAATACATGACCACCCCAAAACAGGAAACCTCATAACAACGTTTAAGGCACTTTAAGGCTTTATTTTACCTTATCGCAGCACGTGCTAATTCCACCCACCGTGTATTTTGAATTTTATGTCACCAACATTAATTGTTTATTGTTATTACAATGAAATGAAAATGGGTCAAGAAAAATAGTCACGTGACCTTATCACCTGTGTCTGTTACGCTGCTGAAAACAGTTATTAATAAGGAATTCCCATCACATGGCATATTCCGGGCAATGGTAGCTTAATGGTTAGGGAAGCACGCTCGTAATTGAAAGATTGCAGGTTTGAATCCCTGACAAGTGAGGCACCCTGAGCAAGGTACTGCTCCCCAGGTGCTGAATTAACTGCCCCCTGCATGTCACATATCGGTTAAATGCAGAGAACACATTTTGTTGTTGTGTTGTGTCAACAATGACAATTAATCACTTTCCATTACTATGATACACGAGTCATAGTATACACATCACAGTCACTGCATGGAAAAGTAGTAAACAAATTCCTTTACGTAGAAATGAGTTACGTTCCAAATGTCCATTTGTAACTTCAAATGCTCATAAGTTGCTATTAAACATCATTTTAAGGGGATATATGAGCACAAAGAACTAAGATGACAGGAGTACGCACGCTACGCTGCTGCACGGTGGAAGTAGCGGCCAGAAGTCGTACGAGGCGGAATTGGCGTCCAGAAAAAAAAAATGATGTTGTGGACAGGAAATGGGAGCTCAAGGAACACAATTTGGACTTACAGTCCCTTTATTTTATTCATTTTTATGATATAACAGTCAAAGAGCATGGGGGTTTTAGCTCCTGGAACCACAAAACCTATAGTCACGCCCTCCCCACAAAACTCATTATTTCATAAAATGGATGAACACATGTAATGTGTTGGGCCTCCAACACAGTGCTGGGAAGAGAGCATAAGGCTGGTCATGTTCCACTCCTGCTCCTTTATTAGCCCAGTTGTCTTGGTGTATTTAAGTGCCTGCACTGCTCGGTTCTGTAGTCAGTCATTGTGTAGATGTTATTGTGTGTGAGTTAGTGCTTACTTTATGCTGCCTGGTTTCTAGTTTTGTTCTTGGTATTGCCCTGTTTTCCATGGTCTTGTTCCCTTTGTCTGCTTAGCTACTTTATGACCATTAGTTCATGGTCTCAGTTTAGTCTGTTTGATTTGCTGTTTGTTTTGATCCCTTGTTGTCCCTTTATTCTCTAGTTTTCCCGGGGTGAGTTCACTTCAGTTGTCCAGTACACCCATAATGTCTTAAAGCTGCTCAGTGGATCATCCCTCTTCCTGCCTGCATGAGGTAGAATCATGTAAAGTAGGCTCTACAAGAGTGATAAACATTTACATTAATTTTTATTTAGGAGACACTTTTGTCCAAAGCAACAATAGCAGATCATGCTATAACAGGAGAAGCGGAGAGCCCTTAGGGCAGACCAGTATGATGACTCAGCACTCATCTCTGGTGGTTTTCTGTCCGTCTCACAAGAAGTCAGGCTGCAACTGCAGTGCACCATGTCCGCTACAGCACAGCTACAAATGCACAGCAGATTTCATTATTGCACTCCAGCTCACTGCTGGCCAACTCACAGGTTTGACAGGCAGAACATACCATCCAGCAGGAAATCTGCTGAAGGGATGGTTTATTGATCCCATTTCTCCACTTCATATCTATCTGAGGACATAAAACTCATGAAAGAGGTACATGTTTTGGGTGAAAGAGTTTTGTGGAAGACCTGAGGGTGTAGCTTTATTGTCTGAAACCTAATACTCAAGTGGTTTTTCCTTTTAGCTTTCCAGACCATATATACAGTATAAGCTACATACTGTGTAGCCTTTACATCGTGTAATATAGTGGTACTGCTCTGTTGCAGTAAGTTAAGTTGATGTGTCATTTTGACATCTCAAAAGATCAAAGTGACAGGTATATGAAGTACATTGGCCTACTGTCAGAACAACTGGCTGATTAACTAATGTCCTCTGAGTCATCTTCTCACTTGGTGCTATTTGTACATCACTTTGCGTCCATTACCAGTAAAGCCGCTCATTTTTGATTGGAGTACCTTACTCAGCCCCAACGATTCCGAACTACCCATATCAAGACTATTATTTGTTTATATTATCAGTTTCAGGACTGAAATTGGGCTAATCTACCATTTCAGACCCTTTCTGCACCTCATTTCCAACAATGATATGTATTTTCATAACTTTTGTAACACTGGACCTTGTATAGTGTTACGCATAAATCATTTTATATGTCATGTGAAATCGGAGAGTGCTAAGTTCGGTGGAAAAGTGCCGTAAGACACAGGCAGTGAGCTTGAACCAGCATGAAGGCTGTTCCTCAATGTTCCATGCAGCTGTGAGGGTTGCTGTTTGGGCCAGTCCCTACGAGGTTCTGCCGTGCAACGGAGCGTATCGAAATGAAGTTGCTCAGTCCTGGGCTTGCAGCTGTCAAATTGCAACTGAAAGGAGTGCTTTCACATTTGGAAATGGCTCTGAAGCAGGTACACCTAGAGAGGCAGCATGAGGGATGAGGAGTCTGCAGTGTAGCATCATACATGTACAGGTTCTACACATGTGCAGTTTGTATGTTCTCCTCAAGCTTGTTCCCTTTTAGTCCTGGCATTTAAGCTGCCTCCCACAATCCCAAAAATGCAAGTGACTCTAAATAGGCCATGATGTGTGAGTGTGTGTGAGTGTGTGTGTGTGTGAGTGTGTGTGTGTGAGTGTGTGTGAGTGAGTGTGTGTGAGTGAGTGTGTGTGTGTGTGTGTGTGTGAGTGTGTGTGAGTGAGTGTGTGTGAGTGTGTGTGTGTGAGTGTGTGTGAGTGTGTGTGAGTGTGCTCCTTGATGGACTGGTGCCCCATCCTGAGTGTGGTTGCCGGGAGAGGCTCCAGTCTGACTAAGACTCCGTACCAGATAAAAGGTTATGGAGGCTGAGCAGATGGATTCTTGAAGCCAAGAAGCAGGAAAAGTTTACTACAGTTTTACTACAATTTCTGTACAAGCTGACTTGTAAGTGTAGATGTTTAGCTTCATAGTTCATAGCTCATTTAGGGCACCAAGCAACATACTCTGTGACATCTTTGTGAGCAATGACTCAATAAACCCAAACATATTGCCGCAAGTTATCAGCGAGGGTCAATACAGTAAAAGCCTGAGCAAGAAGATGTGAGCCCAAGCCAAGTGAACATTAACCCAATGGCTGTCAATCAAGGGATGTGCGGGAAAAACCAAACAGGAAATGTTTAATCCGGTCAACTGTTGGAACAACATCATCAAAGGAAAACCACCGACAAAGGAAGTGAAAGCAAAGAAAAGTAATTCACATGTAACTAAAACACTATTTTTAATCCGACCTACTTTAAACAGCTGTTATGAAATGACTTGTAATGCTTATATGTAATACGTACTCAGGAGTTAACTGAGCTGTCTTGCATACATGTGTGTGGAACAGGGCTTGTGGTTTTCACATGTAGCTTTCCACAGAAAGCAGGAAAGTAAAGAGGAACAGGGTGGTAATCTATAAGGACAGAAGGTGTGAGAGGAACAATAACACCAAGCAGGAGGTAGGGAGGGTCCTCACCACCCCACCCCACCCCACCTGCCTTTCCATGCCAAGCCTCACTGCATGTCTGTCATTGGGTTTTTCCAGTGGTGTCCGCTTCTTCTTCCTTGAGTGATTCCATGATTCTACTCCGGGATGGCACAGTCTCATATAACACAAGGGTGCATGCAGATGTGGATTCTCCAGGTCCTGAAAGTAAACCAGTTCAGCATAAGGAGTCACAGTCACAGAGAACTCAGCTGCTTGGCTGAAACAAAATTTTGGTCTGGACTTTTACTTTCTGGACTTGAACTATTGTGCCAGAACTACTTATTGTTGAAGCATAGAGCATGAGTAATAGTGTAGGACAGAGTTTGATACTGGGGGGAAGGAAACGACACAGCTTAATTATTTAGGTAAAAATATATATTTATAGAGGGGTTAATGAATCCAACTTAAAACATTGAGGGGTTCATGTCCCCTTGCCACCCCAGTTCCTAGGCCCCTGGGACCAGGGCAGGGGACACCTTGGATGAGATACTAGCAGTTATCATGCTAATTATGTTGTTCTGTTGCAAGCTCAGCATTCAGTTACTGGTCTCGTTTTAAAAACTATTTCAATTTTTTTTCCTAGTAACTTATTTCAGCACTATATGAATAGGGAGCAGTAACTGTCACGCGTTTACGGGGAAGCGTGCCTGGATGTAGGCGGCGTGGAGCAAACAAGGCGAACGGAGGCAGGAATATCCAAATTGACGGGGTTTATTGGGATAACGAGACGGGGTAACGCCACAATACATCACAATGACAGATCTGGGGATACTAACTCTATATATATATACAACAGACTAACAGGAAACCAACAAGAAACGCATGATCACAATCAGACAGATGAACGACAGGTGGTTTCCATCAGGGATTGCACACGGGGAGCAAGGGGGTGTGGCACACATGGGGCTCGTACGGACGGAGCATGACAGTAACTATGACATTTATAGGGTATTTTACAAAGAAAAATACCCAGAACAATAAAATCTTATCACATTATAATGAAAAATCCCCAAATAAGATTAAACCCAGACATAAAGGCAACAACATTACATGCTTAACTAGGGAATAACGTGGGAATTCCTCCCACATGCCAGAAATAGCAGCAGGGCGGGTGAAAGGGCACCTTTAGTATGACCATACTTTTAACACCTGACTTCTTTGCAAAAGCGTTGCTTGGTGGAACTGTGCCTCTGAAATGAGGAAACAAAATGCATTTAGACTACAGATGCACCGAAGCGATATTCGGATCGATATCGGCGCCGATCCAGACCTATTTGACGGTTCGGGTATCGGCAATGCGTGACCGATCCACGTCCTATACTTACTTCTTTAGTTTCTGGCAATCTCTAAAAATATAGCTCCTATTTCGTGTTAAATCTATTTGTAAAATCAATCGCACGACAGCTTTTTCCGATTTTACATGTGTTTGCGGCATTCAAATCCAACGCTGACGCTGCCCCTCAGTGAGTGTGAGTACAGTGACTTCCGCCTGTTGTGACATCATGCGCAAACCCTTCGCAGTACGAGGGCGTAAGACAGTACTTCACGCTTTTAACAGATACCAGTAGCACAACGATTTGCAATCTTTGTAAAATAAAGTTTTGAGAGGTGGGAATAGCGTTTAATGGACAATCCCATTTAACAAAGCGCACGCAACTGTGCCACAAAAAAGCAATGGATGATTTGGGAGTCGCTAACTTGGACTGTTTTGCTGACTCGCTGCAGCTTGTGAAACAAGAGGTGTAACTGTAAGTGAGCTGACGTGTTAAAATTTTAAACATTCGCCACTTTGAAGATATTCATATTAAACTGCAAATGCTTCAAAAACGCTTAAAACAAGACGTACAAACGAGGTGGAACAGAACGTTATGTATGCTTGAGGTAGCCTAATTAAATATTTTTGTCATACATTTTTCCATATTTATTTACTATCTTCCATCCATCCATTTTCTATACCCGCTTATCTTACTGGCTCGCGGGGGGTCCGGAGCCTACCCGGAAGCAATGGGCACACAACCCTGGACTGGGGGCCAGCCCATCGCAGGGCACACCCACACACTCACACAGGCACACCTATGGGCAATTTAGTAACTCCAATTAACCTCAGTATGTCTTTGGATTGTGGGGGAAACCGGAGTACCTGGAGAAAACCCCACAGGGAGAATATGCAAACTCCACACACATGGAACCTAGGCGGGGACTCAAACCTGGGTCCCAGAGGTGTGAGGCAACAGTGCTAACCACTGCACCACCATGCCGCCCCGTATTTACTATCTTGAAAAATTAATATATAAAGTATAACAAAGTAAAAAGAGTTCTTGTATCAGAATCTGTATCGGTATGGGCAGTTGTGTATTAATCGTATCGACCTATCACTAATTTAGACCCTGAGATGCAAGGAACTTTAACAGCTACAAGTGGAATTTGCTCAACAAACTTGCCGTTCTTCACCGTAGTGAGTCTGAAACAACACGACTCCTCCAGACTTATTGTGTCCAATAAGTGCTCCATAGCCATCACCATGCCAACTACATATGACCAACTGGTTGCAAGGAACAGAAGAGTAATCTGATTGGATGGAAAAATGTGCAAAATATGTACTAAAATACTGTCAAAAAATAGATCTTTTTCTAATAAATCTACTAAAACTAACTTTTTCTCCCAGCTGAAGTGCAGGAAAAGGGACTTGACACTGCGGAGTAATTAGTAATTATTAAACAAACTACCTGGGAGAACTGAAAACAAGGCCTGCATTCAGAATCAAGGTCCAGATTTAAAGAACCCTGTTATATACTATAACACTCAATGGTCTGGACACAACTGCTATTAATGGTTTTGTCTTCATTTTAGCTGTCTTAAGCTCACAGTAAAAGGCAATAAAATAATGAAGCAAAACATATAAAACACTGCAACCATCAAGAAAATGCTCAAATTTTAGACTCTTTAAAATAGCCTCCCCTTGACTTTGATTACAGGAGTTTTGGCCACCCAGAATGCTTTTCCAGCAGTCCTAAAGGAGTTTCCACAAACCAAGCCAGCTCTATTAGGTTTAGGTCGGGGGATTGTGGGGGCCAGGTCTTCTGTTGCAGCACTCCATCTCTTTCCATGATCACAATATAAATACTTACTGCATAACCTTCAGAAATGGCTGAATCAGAACATCAGCCTATGGCTGCACATTAAAAGCACCCATCCTGAGAGGAACAGAAGGACTTAGGGATGTTCAGACCATTGAACAAATGCCAGGACCTGCAAGTTCAAAACATTTTCCCCTGAAAATCACAGAAAGGCTGGTTGAAAGGCTAATGCAGTCATGTGAAAAAGTAAAGAAGAATGCATGCAAAAAACAAACTGAAGCAACGTGGTAAAGAAGAGTGGGTCAAAATTCCTTCATAAAGATGTGAAAGACATAAAAGTCAGACAGAAAATTATTGAACTAAATGTGGTTAAATTGTCATTCTTCCAATGTGTAGCTGTATTTCTTAAAATGCAAAATTTCTCAAGCAAACACCTTGAACAGTAACTCAAAAAAACATACAAATGGCTTATCCACTAACTGGAGGATGGGCAAAGGGCCCCTGCAGATTTCTGGGGCTATGGCAAAGATACTGAGCTCCACAGAATGTGACTTGTCAGTGGTGTACTTGTCAAAGCAGAGTCAGGACCTCACGATTGACCCCCCCCCCCGTCTGTCTGAGGAATATGATGTGCCCTCCTCTGTAAGATGATTTATAAATGGATGCCTGCATCTCTGCCTCTCTGCAGTGCCATCTGCTGTTGGCTGCAGGCTAAACAGCGCACTTGTGGGAAACACAGAGGTCTCCTGGCATCATCCATATGGCTGCCTCACAGCGCTGCAGCAGAGGGAGCAACTCAGCCGGCCCCTCGAGGCTGTGAACTTGGCGATATCTTTAATTGACAAGAGAACCCAGAAAAAAATTACACGAGACTGCAATTTAAGAAAAGACCGATGCAAGCTCAGAGTAACAAAAAAAAACTTCTATTTCAAACAAAGCAGTGAGAAACAAAAATAAAAGTGTACACTCCACAGTTCCACTACAACCTTCAATCCCAGGTTGAGTCCAGGGATTGACTCTCACCTCTGTTCACAATAAAACAGCACACTTCTCATCATGCATCACCAGCTTAACCCTAATATCCACTTTGTCCAGCGCTCTATTAGGTCAGCCTCTGCCCTTGAGCTAGCTAGCATGAAGGGAACACTGGAAATGGTGAGGCGCAGTGTGTCACCTTCTGCCTGAGGGAGCTCTCACAGCGGCTACAATCGCAGTGCACACACCTTGCTGTTTTTATATACTGGAGGTAGAAAAAAACAACAGAAATGACAGGGCTTTAGCTGTAATAATTAATATTACAAAAACAGATACAAAGGTGAGGTATATTAGGCTGAAATCCAATTAACAGCCTGGTCAGCTATAAAAAGAGGTCTGCCAACCAGTACTTAAGATGAGGACACACGACAGAACTAAACGCTCCCAATGTGTGAACACTGTACTGTGATCCAAGTTAGATGTGTTAAAGAGCCCCAATCTCAGCTGGTGACCCAGGACAGCACTCATTGCTGTATGAAAGAACCTGCATTATTGCATTACCCATGGGCAGATATTCCTCTAATGTAAGTGATGTCTGCATGGCAGAGATGAGAAACTTTAATAAAAGGAGGCATTCCTCAAGGATAGCATTTAATATGAATAAACTTAATACAGTACATTAATCACAATCTACTAACTTTTCACTACAGTATAAACAAAAAGACTATAAGAAACTGTAAACAACGTTGGTATGTTATGCAGATCAAATCTGATATTTGACAAAGCCATTATTTCCAACAGACTGCAGATATTGCATACGTGCAGTAGTCAGCACTTAAGATCAGTATCGCGTAAAAGGACAGGTTTTAATTAGTTCTGACTTAATATTAACAAGGTATTAACCCCCTTGTTTCTCCTTCATATAAATCTGGCACTTCGCCAACGGGGGACATGAGCATTTTCACTGTTTCTTTCCCATGAATTCTGACCTCGTAGTCAATGAGCTGCTTCCAGAA
The DNA here is from genome assembly GCA_019775895.2 of Stomatorhinus ivindoensis. NCBI lineage: Eukaryota > Metazoa > Chordata > Actinopteri > Osteoglossiformes > Mormyridae > Stomatorhinus > Stomatorhinus ivindoensis. The sequence continues at coordinate 34,404,464 of JABFEB020000040.1, forward strand.
GCCGGAATTGGGTCTGATGATCGGTCGGAGAGACTTGACTCGCCGGTGGGCCTCCACGAGTGTCATGCCGCTGTGTCTCATCAGGTAGGCGAGGCAGAGCGCCGCCGAACGGCTCACACCAGCCTTGCAGTGCACCAGAGTACGTCCGCAGTGCTCTGCAACCTGCTGGATCTTATCAGCCACCTTGTCGAAATGATCGCCGAGCGCGGCGTCCGGCGAGTCAGCCACGGGTATCTGGACGTATTCAATTTCGGGTATGGGGACGTTGGTGGCGTCTTCGGTGGCGTTAATAATGCAGGTGATCCTGCATGCAGACACCATCACGATGTCGTTTGCAGCCTTGCTGTTGCTCAGGTACAGGTGATCGGTTACCTGCACCAAACCCGCCAGCTTTGGCGTACCCGAACGGATCGTGGTGCCGGTGGTCATTGAAGTAAGCAACTAGTCCTACAGGTGGAAGGGCAATCAACCATGCAACCGCGTAAAGATAGTCAGGCTGATAAACGCACTGTTTCTCCAAAGGAATTCCAGTTTATGCAGTTCACACAAGTCATGCATAGTACAAGCAGGCGCAAAGTAACGTGCATTTGTACCAAAATAAATTGGAAACATATCGTAGAGTCACTTCACATAAACGTAATTTTACTTATAAGATGCAACTTACGGTATCATTTTGTAGTATTACAAGTCAATTGAACAGAGAGATTAGAAAACATAACCTGTTTACTTACAACGTATCTTATTCATTAACTACGAGATCTGCAAAGGTTCAAAATTACTTAAAGGCGTTTTCGTTAAATCTTAATGTGAAAAATGCAGCGTAAACCAGGCTTGCGCGATCACAGGGGCCGTTTTGATTATTCTTTTTTCTTTTAAATTAACATTAAACTTAGCAGATTTTTAATAATAATAGTAATACATAATGTTGCGTTTCAGTAACCCAGATACGCTATGTAAGAAAACAAGGCACAATGAGTGCAATAAACACAGAAAACAGCACGCAACAATGATTAAAAGCAAAATGCCATTAACAGTTAAAACGAGCTAACTAGTGTTGGGATATTGGAACATTATTTTAACATGTATTGATAAGTTACCAAGCTTGGTTAGTGAATAATGAAAGGTAATTGATGAATACCAGGGGCAGAGGAAC
>JABFEB020000040.1:34436975-34449335 GCA_019775895.2 Stomatorhinus ivindoensis
GGGGGGGGTCAGCATTGTGTCCCCTGTGATGCTGACTACAACAAGCAAGTAGAAGGATGGATCAATGTATTAGTGAAATTGTCACGGCTTCCTCAATTAATTGGTGTGAGACCTTCCCCATCCAATCAGGGGCAAGCTCTAGGTATGGCGCTTCAATACGATGATGAGTGATTTGGGCTGTGGTACTATGTGTCCAATCTCAGAAAATCACAATTAAATATTATGAGGAGGAAGACGAACAGCAGCCATTCCAATTTTTTTTGGCCCTGACTTAGGAATAAAATAAAGCTGAGATGTTAAATGAGGCGTAAAATGGGGCGTGTTTGCCTTTTAGAAGATTGGAAGCTGAGTCGCACGTAGACCCCATTTTTTGTTAGATATTAGTTTAAAGAATTTTTTGTGTATAATATGTCCACAGCCCATTGTAAGAAATACATTTTGAAGTGTGTGCATTTCTGGGAGGGGCGTGGGGGGGTCACACGTTATTTTACTGTTTTACTGCCTGGCTGTGTGCCTCGTCAGGATTTCAGGAATGGGAGGGACTCAAACCTGTGATTTTCCTCTGTGTGGCACTGTGGCTTACTGGTCAATACTGTTGCCTCGCTCCTCAGTGTTTAGTGTACGAGGAATTTGCATGTTCTGCCCATGTAGTGTGAGTTTTCTTGGGGAACAGAAGTTTCCTCCAACATAGGGTGAAGTGTTGTTTCTCAAGTGTCTGTAAGGCGTGTTTGTGTCATTTGATGGACAGGCATCCCATGCAGGAGGTCCAGTGCCCAGTGCTGCATGGTACAGATTTCAGTGCTTGGAAGATGGATGCATGTGATGCAGATGGCCAGCACAGCACAGAGATGACCAAGGTCCACCTTAAAGGAAAAAAATACCCAGGAGGAGAAGTTCTGGCCTGCATTTACAGCCAACACGATCCAGATGGGAGCAGATTTCCACAGGTGGGGCTGACAGAATCTGGGGTCTTCATGGGTCAGCACTAATTTATAACAGGATTACCATCCCCACTCTCCGGAAAAAAGAGAAAGAAAGATGAGTGTTAAAAATCCACCACGGAGCCATTAAGAGCTATTTCATTCTTAGAGGGGAGGCGATTCAAAAAAACTTTCTGTAGATTATGGGAGAGTATAATGATGTACAGGCTGAATAGTTGAACAGAGCCTGCATTGTCTATTGTCGTAGGTTTACTGGGATGTGTATTTTGGTTATTTGTATGATCCTGGGAAAAAATGACATTATTCACATTTTTAAACATCAACCACCTTGAGCTGGAGGAGATGGAGGGGTCCGCAAGAGAATGTCAGGCATGGGGGGGGGGGGGGCATCCTTTGGAGCCGGATCTGTGCTGGGGTCAAGGCATACCATGAAGCTCTCCCCCGCTCTCAGAAACCCCCTGAAACTCGCTGTTGTTATAGCTGGAATTTTCCATATGTCTGAAGATTTGTGTAATGTGTATTGAGGCTCTGAACTGATGTGACTTCCCCCACCCCCCCGCCCCCCCGCCCTCCCAGGTGCAAGTGATTTTTCAGTCCCCTGTCCTCCTATATGTTTCTGTGAGAGGCATTCCTACTCTGTCCCAAACGTTTCCCAAAGCTGAAATGTCAGCTTTAATATATAACTTTTTCAGAATCCAGCGATGGTTATAGAGTGATGTCCACCTGGGAATGCGCTTGCTTGGGTCTGTCGTGGCCTGTTTTGGATGGACGGTGGATTGCATGTCCTCTGATGACATGCGACTCACAGGGTCACGGGAGCCTGAGACGTCAGCTGCGTGGAGCGATGATGGGCCCACAGGAGTGAGAATGGTGGCCGTGGGGAGTGATGATCGGCCCACAGGAGTGAGAATGGTGGCCGTGGGGAGTGATGATTGGCCCACAGGAGTGAGAATGGTGGCCGTGGGGAGTGATGATTGGCCCAGAGGAGTGAGAATGGTGGTCTTGGGGAGTGATGATCGGCCCACAGGAGTGAGAATGGTGGCTGTGGGGAGTGATGATCAGCCCACAGGAGTGAGAATGGTGGTCTTGGGGAGTGATGATCAGCCCACAGGAGTGAGAATGGTGGCTGTGGGGAGTGATGATGGGCCCACAGCAGTGAGAATGGTGGCCGTGGGGAGTGATGATTGGCCCAGAGGAGTGAGAATGGTGGTCTTGGGGAGTGATGATCGGCCCACAGGAGTGAGAATGGTGGCTGTGGGGAGTGATGATCAGCCCACAGGAGTGAGAATGGTGGTCTTGGGGAGTGATGATCAGCCCACAGGAGTGAGAATGGTGGCTGTGGGGAGTGATGATCGGCCCACAGGAGTGAGAATGGTGGCTGTGGGGAGTGATGATTGGCCCAGAGGAGTGAGAATGGTGGTCTTGGGGAGTGATGATCAGCCCACAGGAGTGAGAATGGTGGCAATGGGGACAAATGGTGTTCAAATGCTCAGCGAGATGATCTTTCCTGCTATTTTGAGAAAAGTTGACACGTACAGTATTGTGCAAAAGAAAATGATGCTTTAATGATCTTCATGTTGGTGTAAAACTATCATAGTATGTCAATCAAAATGTGTTCGCTTAGCCATTCTGCAACCTCTTCTAAAGTGGTATTAGCAATGACCATCCAATATACCCATGTGTTTGCTAACTCCCTCCAGCACACTATGTCTCACTAATCGATATGTATTTAAATAATGAAATGAGCTGCCTGTGAAATGTAACATATAATGGAACGGTCAGGGCATCACTGAGGAGAGGACTGGATATTCATCTAGCTATGCATCAAGGTATCAGTGAAGTTTTGGAGAACAGGAGAAATCCTTGTCAATTATTTATTTTACTATTCATTTTCATATGTTCTTATGTGAAATTGTACTAAACCTGTGTGCTTGTAATCACAAGGTCGCCGGTTCAAACCCAGCCTCAGCCTGTCTGTGGGTCCTTGAGCAAGATCCTTAACCCCCAGCTCCCTGGGCGCCGCTACGGGTGGCTGCCCTTTGTGGACAGGTTACTCTTCAAAGAGCAAGTTGAGGGAGGCATAAAAGGAATTTCCCCACGGAACAATAAAGGATTGATTATTATTTCCCTGATAAATGGTTTTGAACATCATTTCCTCTGGATGCCTAACACTTGAGCCTAATTTGTGAAGAGAGTGGTGTTTGGGTTAGGTCATGGTGATGTTTCAGCACTGTTCCCTGGGATGCTGTGCCGAAACTGCTCCTCTTCAGACCCACTGATATACTTTTAATGTCATCTAGCAAAGAAAAGGTACAACAAAGAAGACCGGCTCAGTCCACAGGGAATGTTTCTGAGAAAATTCTTTTGGAAATTTAGTAAGAGGAAAGAGTGAGTGTTTTAGTTCTCAGAAGGCTGACTTTAGGTCATTGGGGGTCTCATCTGAAACACAACAAAAAGCAGTGAGTGGGTTCGGGAAATTTGCTTTTCAGTTAGCTGGTTTCATTTTAGCTCCCTTCTCATTTGCTCCATTTTTAAGTAAACAGAATTGAGGAATGTGCTGTAACGGACCAAGGACCCCAGCTGACATGGGGGGGTTTGTGATCCACTAGCTCTCTTCTCCTTACCTCACCCTCCTGGAACTTTCCAGTTGGGGTCCAACTCTCAAACAAACCTGCCCCCCCCCCCCCCACAGGAGTTTCCCTGACACCCCGTTTCCTGTCCAGGGGGTGTCTCTGAAAAGGGCCCCACTCTTCATCAGCAGCCGATAACTTTTAGAGCCTTATGGAACGGCGTGCTCACTCTCTCGCTCACACTCTCGCTCACACTCTCACTCACTCTCTCGCTCACGCTCTCCGTTTCTGTATGTTCAGTCTGGTTGCTACAAAGCCAATAAGGAAGCAATTAAGAGATACTTTGCATGTAACTTTTATAGTCAATGAGTAACTCCCATCCTTTCCCTCTGCAAGGTTTGTGGGCATGTTTGTGTCGTCTTGGGGGACAACATTTGAGAAATGTAATCCCAGTGAATCCCCATGAATAAATGCTTTCACATTAAATAAGAGTATTAAAAGTAGATGAGTGAATAGATAGATTGATAGATAGATATATACAGTACATCATCAACTATCCTGTTATATCTGCTCACTGCGGCCCATGCATTATACCTTTTCACAGAGCACATATGTGTGCATGTTGCATGCATGTGCCTGAGTGAGTCTTCATGTGTATCTGTCTGCTCCATGTGTATCTGTTGGATGTCTGTGTGCAGAATAGCAAAATAAAACATACAGTAAGATGTCCCACCCCTGTTATGATTAATCAAGTGAGCATCGGCAGCACAGGATTGTGGGTAGAATAGGACGAGCAAGAAGACACAAAATCTTCTGTAGTCACATCCAGGAACTCTTTGGGGATCAGGATTTGCACACTGGTTCATTAATTAGGCACATCAGCACTTGCAGTGGTGAGGCCCACATCAACAGCACACGCCCAGAACAGCACAGGAAAGCCAATCAGAGAGGCCTGCTTCTGTAGCCATGTGGTCGCAGATTACATAGACTGTTTGATTTCAGGGGTGAGGATCGAACGGCAATTCAGCCCAAAATCGCCAGTTTACCAGAGGGCAGCATGTCAGTGGAGGGGAGAGTGGGGTGGGTAGGGCTTTGCTGGAGAGTGAGATAGCTGAAAGCTGGAGCAACAGGTTAGTATGGTTTGGGAAGAGGTCCATGGATATCCACATACACACAGACACAAACACAAATGAGTAAAAAAACAAGAACTAACTTAAAGCAACGAGAACTAACATAAAGTAAATTACTTCAAAAACCAACAGGGTTTGTTCTCAGCCAACTTGATGTATCTTTTGTTGCTGTAGTTTCCTGTAGCGTTGTGTTAAAGAAGGAACTTTGCTAGTAGCGTTTTAGTTAACTCTCAGTTAGCTAGCTAGCTAATGTATTAGTCAGAATGGCCGAGGGGTCTATGGCGCCAGACTCAAGGTTAGTTTCCTTCCCACTGTGGGGTTTCTGGTCTCCGAATGGAGGCGTGGGTTCAAATCCCACTTCTGACAAGCTTTTGGGACAGTGGTGGCTTGATGGTTATGGAAGTGCATTTGTAATTGAAAGATTGCTAGTTCGAATCCCTGACCAGCAAGTTACCACTGAGGTACCCTGAGCAAGGTCCTGCCCCCAAGCACTGCTCCCTGGGTGCTGAATTAGCTGCCCCCTGCTATGTCACGAAAGTCACATATGGGTTAAATGCAGAGGACACATTTTGTTGTTGTGCGGTGGTGTGTTAACAATGATCACTAAATTCTAATTCTAGCTAATGCTACTGTTGGGTAGGAAGCTCACTAGAAGAGTAGAGTGGAACCCCCACGTCCACTGATTTGGTAACCATGGTCTTAGTGTAATTTATAAATTAAACTTTATTATAGGTATTTAAGTACACAGAAAACAAGTAATTCATAGCGCTCACGACTAACCACTGTTTCGGATTTCTACCAGTAGATCTTGGAATGTATCGCCGTCAGATATGGAGCACTGCTGTGTTGAACATGACAGTTTGCTGATGTTGATGTATCAGCAAAGCAACTTTGGTCAGTGAGATTTTCAATTCGAGACAAGTCTGTACATGCATTTATATGTATGCAGCAGTTTTATTACCTTGTAAATAGTCTGTAAGGTTTGCAGACTACTCCAGCGTTTTTGATGTGTGAGAACCTGAAAGCGTGAGTGTCACGCCAGATACCTAAGAGTTGGCAACCCTGTCAGTGCTGAGTATAAGTAAAGATACCTGGATAAATAGATTACATGCTATAATTCACTTAAATTAGTCCCAACCATAAACAACATTCAACAGATTTTGGTTCAGTTATAGCTGCTTTTAACTTGAATAACCAAGCTTCGGAACTGGTGCCTTTGAACCAAGCAGGCTGCTACTGTAGGCAGTTCAGGCAGTAATATTACACCTTCCCTGCCCACTTCGCACCACTGCAATGCAGGTTGCTTCCACCTTTGTTTGCGAGAGCAGTTCGTTTATGGTTTGGTAATTATTTTTTAATGCTTTTTCTGTTTATGGAGCATCCTTCCACTGTATGTTACACGTTCTGCTCTGATGTTCTTATATACCAGTTGATGAGTTTGAGTTAAAAATTTGCCTTTAATATGCCAATAGATAAGCTTATGCTTAAAAGTTTATGTCTGGTTAGTAGACGCTTACATCCAAAGCACCTTGCGGAAACCACATAATAATAATAATAATAATAATAATAATAACAAAAAAGAGAGGGAAAAAATGACAGGCACACAATTGCCCTTTTCTGCACAGGGAAATCTGGTACTTAAAAGTATTATTTAGGAAAGACTGTCAACATGAAAAGGGTACATTTGTGCATCCATCCATCCATCCATCCATCCATCCATCTTCTAAACACTATAATCTAATACAGAAGCAGAGTGAATCTATGGCAGTAAGCATTAGACAGGGGAAGCTGACTTTTAAAAAAGTGCCAGGAATTGTTCCTTCTGTTTTCCTCGTGAAAAAAAGAATGTATCAGAATCTGATTCTGGTGTTACCGTGCGAATTTCTGGGTTCATTCGGGTTGTCGGATTGTCCATGCATGAATTATGACCAGCTAGGGGAGAGACAAGCAAGACCTGAAGCCAAACGCATCGTGGTGTCACGTGTTTGACATTCAAATGACAACAAACCCTCACAACAGGAATCTGACACTTTTCTCCCCGACTTGAAAGTGCAATTAAAATTCACATTTAATTCATATTTAATGTTTTCATATTATAATGTCATCAACCCCCAACTTTTACAAAGGAAATACATTTTTACAATGGAAGAAAAATTATGAGGCATATAAATATGTTTAATACAGAACAATGTCTAATAATGTCTTTAAACTTTCATTCCTTTGAAGCTTGACTTTGCATGTCCTTTAATATGTCCATCAGTATTCAAAAATGATGGGAAATACATAGATGGAAAATATGTAGCTTCTGCAGTTTCATTGTACTGATCTATTTTAGGGTGTGGATCTTAAAAATGGAGAGAAAAAAAACTGGAAAAATTAAAAAGGATTATTCAAAATCTGCGAGGATGATGTTACTCCATTGCACAAAAAAGTCTGCTTCAGATCCCAATTTCTAAAAATCCTTTAAAGTCTTATTTAAGGAATGGTTCTTTCTGTTCTTTCTCTTCACTGAAATGGCACGCAGTCTTCCAGCCGCAGACAAGCACAAGATGTTCATGCCTGTAATGACACATTCTCCCCCTGTCATAAATTTAGCTGGCTGATCTGTTGCCTATTAACTCTCCTTGCTGATGTGTCGTGAGTGCAGTGGCTATGCGGTTTGGGGGTTGAGGGGTGGGGGGTAGAGGGTCACGGCCCTTTTTTTTTTTTAACAAACCACCATACCAGTTTTCAGATGCAGGCAGGTCCAACTGTAAATCCAAGAACATTTCACAAAGGGGGGGGGGGGAGGGAGAGGAACCCCCCTGCCACATTAAAGCTCCAAAATTGTCTGATGTTGATTTTTCACTTTGATACCCTGCAGCTGGCACAAATGGGGCACGGCATGCTGGCTAAAGGTGGGCCGAAGTAAAGGGTAATAGCCAGGGGGTGTGGGGGAGGGGGGTAGCCTAGTTTGCATATTCCCCCTGCAGCTACGTGATGGTCACAGATTTGTGGGAAAATGCAGCACAGGTGTCACAACTGGCAGATGAATGCCGGGGACTTCATGAGATGAAGAGGAAAGGGCGGGACTTCAGGAGATGAAGGGGAAAGGGCGGGACTTCAGGAGATGAAGGGGAAAGGGCGGGACTTCAGGAGATGAAGAGGAAAGGGCGGGACTTCATGAGATGAAGAGGAAAGGGCGGGACTTCAGGAGATGAAGGGGAAAGGGCGGGACTTCAGGAGATGAAGGGGAAAGGGCGGGACTTCATGAGATGAAGAGGAAAGGGCAGGACATCATGAGATGAAGAGGAAAGGGCGGGACTTCATGAGATGAAATTAAGATGCCACCAATGAGATGGGGCAGTTTGGTCTTGTGAGAGATTTCCTGCCGTATCATTTTCTAAATCCAGTGAATTGTACTGCATGTCACTGTTAGTTCCATTGCTCTTAGTCTTCTGTTGCATACCAGTAAATTCTCCTGACTGTAGCTGCACTATTGTAATTTTATAATGCATTTTAAATTATTTTAAATATTTTAAAATAATTTAAGTGCCTCTTTATTAGGCATCTTATTTTATATTTTTTGATCATGTACTCATTTTGCCAAACAACGCTGCTATTTATCCTGAAGCTCAAAGTCAGAATTCTCACCAAGGACGGTAAAATCAGTCCCACCCCCACAAGTCAATTGGTGACTCAATATAGCGGCAAATGGCATTTAGATGCAGCGCCGCCCTGCTGTCCAGAAAGGTGAAAGGTGAGCTAATAAGGGATTGACTGTAATCCACTGACCTCTCTCATCACACTGTTTTAAATGCTATTCAATATCTATTTGGTTCCTGGCTGTGATTCGTCTCTCCTATTAAACACCCCCCCCCGTGTCTCCCCCCAAAGTGCCGGTAATTGTGTGAAATGGCAGCAAGCGACTGAGCAAGCATTTTTCCGACCCTCTGACCCGCTTCCCCGCCACCGCCTTCAACCGGCCGCCTGAGACTCTGTAAGTGTTATGCAAAGTGGCCCAATTTATCAAACGGCCGGTCTTGGCAGTGAGTGATGGACAGTAATTAAAACGAAGCTAATAACCTCTTCACACCTGACATTTCGACGAGTGACTCTGGTCACCATTATCTACATATAGATTAAAAGCTGTAATTGGGCTGGAGACGGGGCAGGGAGAGTGGAAGGAAGGAGCAGGGGAAGAAGTGGCTGGTCTCCCTTCCATTAGGCAGCTCCTCTGAGTGACACTTTGATTCCTTCCCTGTCTAATGTGACAAAATGGAGTTCCGTTAAAATCCTAAATGTGAGGTGGTTGTGTGTGTGGGGGGGGGGAGTCGTTATCTCTGCTCAGTTATTAATGGCAAAACACTGGCAGGGAAAACAATTTTGATTGCATAATAATGAGCCGGCAGACATGACTTGGAGGAAACATTTGGAAAGGGCGGCGCGCCGAGTGAACGATGTTTCTGTGGTGATGGGGCATATTCTGCATCCTTCATATTGAGAGGGAATGCAGAGACCGTGCGCCTCAGCTTCAGGTCCAGATTCCAAGTGATTCTATGTATTATATTCAGCATCTATATCAGTTTTCTTCCATCAAACTTTCTAGCTCTTGTTTTTTTCAAGTCGTTACCCGTATTGAGCCGGATTGCTGTTAGCGCAGGCAGTCACTGCATGCAAATTGCAGACTTTTCATCCGTTAATTGTGCCCTGGCCAGATATCATCACCAGCTATTTAAGTTCTTTGCGGGCCAAGCTATTATGCAGATCACACAGAGGTACATCAAATATTCAAGTGAAAGAATTAAGTGTAACTTATGAAGTCTTGGGGTTAATTTACAGTGTTTTTAGTCAGTAGGTTTGACTATAATTAATATAAATGCCATTCTGGAGGTTGAAAAATTACATCTATCTTGTTCAATATATTTGGAAAGGAATACATTAATGACTACCAATAGTAAGCACTGAAATGTCAACTCTAATGACTACAACAAAATTATGTAAGGAAGTATGGAGTGAATTTATTTAACTGTGACAAGATGTGTCTAGGTATTTTTCCTGCAATTGCATTGGAGTTTGCATTTGTGTTCGTGTTCAATTCAATTCACTTTAATTCAATTCAATTAATTTTATATAGCGCCTATACAGAGTTGCCCCAGGGTGCTTCACATGGGTGTGTTGTGGTACATTACAACATCATTATTATTCAGAGATCTTAAGACACACAACCATTATGTGTGACTGCAAGCACCATGCAGAACTGGCTAACTAGGAGAGTATGATGGGCCTTCTCACGATGGCCCACCAATGGACAGGAGAGTATGTTACCTTGGAAACCAGCATGGAGCCCCTCTCCCTAGCCCCCTTACTCAACCAGCAGAAGTACATACTCTGTAAATAACAGGTGTCACTGTAGGAACAGAAGGCATTTCCCTACGCTTTATGATGGGAGAGAAAGTGTGGGCAATGATAGTATAGCATAAAGGCCCACGTGATACTGGGAGAAATAGCTAATGGTCCTCACCATTCTACTGGAAGCACCCACACATGCCATGATGATTCTTTCTGTCACACGATGCCCACATGGTGTTGTCACGACTCCTCAGGCCAGATGTATTTGGTCCAGGTATAGTAAGATCAGGAATAGCTTTCTGGCTGCAGAGCAGGATGGGTAATTTCTGGGGGGCGGGAGAAATGGCTGTTGACACTCAGACGATCTTTTTGGGAAGTGGTGTTGAGGGTCAATTCAGCGGCAAGTAAGAAAAGTGGAGTGAATGAGAGAGTATTTTGAGCGGTGGCTGCCATGGAGACGGCAGAGAGTGTATGTGAGAGAGTCTATTTATTTCCTGGGATGAAACGATAAGCGGATGAAGTCAGGGGAGATGAACTGGGGAGAGAGGAGAAACAGCAGACGCGTTCTCCAAACGGGGTGCGTGCAGGGAATTTCAGAACCTTTAATGTACCCCAACTTCTAGAAAACAAACAGCTTCAGCAACTGCTTCATTAACAAAGCTTTTTAAAAGGCTGATCTCAGAACGACCATTCCGGCTATGTGGGACCAGCCGGAGACCGAGCCACTTCCTGATCAGCCCTGCGCCGCTGCGCTCCCTATTGTCTGGGCATGTCGAGCCTCTGGCTTCCCGTTCAGCCTCTCTGCTGTATTTCACATAAGAATTTATTTCAGACGCTCAATTTTCTCCTATCTTCCCGTCATAAAAAATCACTTTGTCTCTCACCGACCCGAAAATAACCCAGGGCTAGTCATCCCACTCTCTCCACCTCCACCTGTCTCTGCCTGTGATATTAGCATCACAACATAAAGCAGTCAGGCCATATAAAAAATCAGATACATCACGCTGGAGCAGAGCAAAAATAACCCTAATGTTAGTGGAAATGCACATCTGGAATTTAATATCAAATATGATGTGTTTTACATACACATTTCTCACGATATTTGTTGCAGTGCCTGCACAAAACCAGCATTAAATAAAAATGGTGATATCTCACACTCTACATTCTATATGTCTCATATCTTTTCACACAAAACGTTAGCCACAACATGACACTGGGCATTCTGACCAAGCGATATTAATAAGGTGAGTGCTCTAGCAATGACAGAACGCTGCATACCAAATAAGAATGTTTAGCAACAATTTCCCCCCCCAGCCTCTTGGGGGTTATAAAGTCAGGTGTCTAGGGTGTTTAAGCCTATGCAGGAATAATCCCAGGCGGTGTGTGATGCAGGATGTGTGAGCATAGATCCCGCTAGGACAGCACCCCCGGCATCAGCGGAACTCTTCGATCATTTGTTCCTGAGAGGGCTAGCCGCTGTAGCGGACATAGGAAATGCCACGGCCTTAGCTGTAAACGATAAGCCTTATTAAGATGAGCGGTCGTGGGTACGGGCTGGCGGGACACGCAAACAGTGCAGTTGCTCAAAAATGTTGCAAAAGCACACAGTTTGTAGTGATTAGGCCTGTGGTGGTCTGTGCAACACACACATGAAGAATTTACTGCAGATTTTGGGAAAAAATAACCGCTTTCTTGGTATAATCATGTAACGTAATGAATGTGAAACATATGCTGCTCATGTGAATACAGCGCGGGGTGCTATGGATTGGACTCTGCAGTGATTTGGTTTGCTGTGCCAGCTAATGGCCCCTGGGCTACGGGGTCAAATTCAGCCCCAGCTGTGTTCACTGCTTCTCCCTCGTTATGAGAATTCAAGTCCAAATGAACTTGCTGTGAGTTATCATGTGATCAGGTGATCCTGAATTAGCTTCAGTAGAACCACAATGAACTACGCTCACACCCAGGCCCTCATATGTAAATAAATATATGCATCTGTGCTACAAACAAGCTATTAAAATTGGTATATTTTGTCATTGCATTCTCAAGAATAAAATCCATATTAATTAGTAAGAAAACTGACGGTTACTGTGCATGATGTAAAGCAGCAGGAGCATATACATTGTGTGTGGCATCCCGTCCAGGCTGTACCCAGCCCTGTGCCCCGCGATGGACTGGCATCCCGTCCAGGCTGTACCCAGCCCTCTGCCCCGCGATGGACTGGCATCCCGCCCAGGCTGTACCCAGCTCTGTACCCCGCGATGGACTGGCATCCCGTCCAGGCTGTACCCAGCCCTGTGCCCCGCGATGGACTGGCATCCCGTCCAGGCTGTACCCAGCCCTGTGCCCCGCGATGGACTGGCATCCCGTCCAGGCTGTACCCAGCCCTGT
>JABFEB020000040.1:34503379-34515818 GCA_019775895.2 Stomatorhinus ivindoensis
CAGGACAGAGTGTATCTGACGCTATAGAAAAATGGTGATGGGACTTTGGGGCAGGGGGGGGCATGTGTCACAATGGAAACCCCCCCTCCCAGTTAGAAGAGTACAATCCGGACACACACTGATTTCTCATTCACCACCAGCACAAACAAACTCTGGCATACCAGGGGCCCTCAGATCGAACAACCCTCCACCCCCCTACCACGGGCAGCTGTATCACCCATCCAGCCGGTAGGTGTTAGCCCCCATCACACACGAAGAGGAATTCTTTACCATGGGGGCTGTGTGTTTGATGTGTGTGCATGCGTGAGATGCTGGGTTGCGCTTTTCAGGTTGCGGCAAGGAAAACCCGCCACAGCCATCGGCATCCCGTGTGGAGTCCTGCCAGCTGGGACCTTCTGCAGAACCTGGTGCACACAGAGGCTGACTGAGGCCTGGCTTATTGTGAGATGCCTCTCCTTCCATCTAACCAAAGCCCCAGAGCAGAACCTGACCTGGGTTCACTGAAGGATCCTGGTTTGCTGGTGCCTAAATGTTGACCAATTAGAAGTGAGATGAGAAGTAGAACAACTGTATGTGTGTGTGTGGGAAAGGGGCATGTTGACACTAGACAATCGGACCTTGCCCCGCCCCCCAGAACCACGTCGGCACGTGGTGTCTATCTGCGGGAGCACCATCGCCCCGCTCCTGGATTGCCGTCCTTGACTGGCGAGGTGACAGAAGCGCACTGTTCGCCCCGCACGCCTCCGGGTGCTTGAGGTGAGATCAGACGAGCAGTGAGAGCGTGTGTCTCGCAGCTGCCTGACAGCCCTGCACCGCCAGCTCAAAACGCTTCTACAAAAAAGTCTTAAGCTGTTTTAATTCTCCAAAAACTCTATAAATGCTCAGAGGAGGATCACAAAGATGTTATTTAGAAAGGTAAAGTCATTCACCTTTGCTTCCACAAAAGTCTCACTCCCTTGGGCTAGCCTATTTCTACATATATATATATATAACACATAAACACGAGAATAACAACTCAACAAAAAAAATGCTAAAAAGTCTTGTGGATTTTACACCTGTGTGGTTGAAATACTTTTCAGGCAAGAATCAGTTGTGTGTCCATATCAAGGAGTGAATTGTACTCAGAACTCTCCGTAACCCCTGATAATCTACACCCTTAATGCTTAATGCCTCATGTTTCACAGTATTCCAAACATAAGAGGAACGGAGGATGGTCTGAGGAATAGAATCAAAAGAAAGAGTTGGCTCGTGAGAGCCATTCAACAAGATAGCTACTCTGAGTTTGTTTAGTAGAAATACCCAGATTTAAGAATGGGAGAAGAGTGAAACGTTTGGGAGGTAGAGATGCTGTAAAAACAACATACAATATCCACAGAGCTGGATAGCTAGGTTTGAAACGGAATCCGGATTGCAAGTGACGGACATCACACCTTCCAGGTGGAATCACTGTGTGCAGGTGAACCCAGGACAGGCTTCACCTCCCCTGCCCCATTAGGTTGGCGGTCTTGCTCGCACTTTCATGACATTCCTCCAGCATCATTTTATGTGTCCCACCCAACTCTATGTAAACTTATGGTAATAATAAGTTTATGAAAATTCATATGCAAAACATAGCCCTAATGACAGGGATCTGTTGTGTTCCACTCCAGGGGGTGAGGAGTAGAGGAAGAGGGAGAGAGAGAGTCAGAGAGAGAGAGGGGGCAGAGAGAGAAGCAGAGAGTGAGGGAGTTCTGGCTGCATTTACAATCCACTGTGATGCATTATTAATTCCCTGACACTTAAGTATCCAATCGAGCTTCTGAAAGTAAGCCTGCTTATGACAATCTCTGCCGAAAGCCCAGTGACCATGGACCGGGGGACACTGGCTGAGCAGCTGGACCCTTTGGCCACTCGTTTTGAGTGGATCTCTTGGCACTTATTATACAGCGTGATGCATGATTACTAAAAAGAAATAAAAAATAAGCACACATTTTAAACTGGTATTTTAATTTTTAATTAATGCCCATGGCCTTGGTACTAATGCCGGGTATTTATAGTTTTCTTTAAGTTTGGTTTTCAAGAATTCCCTCCCAGTAATTAAACAAAATATTGTATAATTTCTGTTATAGGTGTCCATGAGCCATTAAATTATATTACATTTCTGAAGAAAACTGTCAGATAATGTCAACACTTAAAAGTTTACATTATCAAAGGCATTTACTAATTACATTTTTCTGCAGCAATATGTTTTTTTAAAGGTAATTCTAAAATTGTTTTTTTTTCAGTTCAGTAGCTTGTCCTTTTTAATATTGCCAATTGGTGGCATTCCTGCTAAGTGTTTGATGAATCCCATCCTCTTACTTTAATCTTTTCCACACTGGACTTTGTCACAACCACCTCTTTCCTTCTCCCACCCGGTGACCCTCCCCCCCATTCTGGCATCCCTTCCGCTGCTCCTGGGGAAATTGGGAATAACAGGTGGGGGGGGGTCACGGGAAAGGCTATGGGGAATTAGCCAGAGTCGGGGGGGGGGGATGTGACAGGCCAGAGCCGGCCGCTCGCCTGTATGGCAGAGAGTCCCAGCTAGAATGTTAATAACCCAACCCTCTGCTTCTCCATGGCTGCCTTTTCTCGATCTGAAACTCAAACAACTCCAAATGAATAATGGAAAGAGATAAAGCCCCCCCCCCACACACACCCTTCCTCCCTGTCAGCCCCCACCTGATTTTCCTCTGCCTGCCCTTCAAACCCCCAGAGCCTGCCCGAAACTCTGTTTTTGCCTTATTACTGATTGTTCGGCCTTTTGATTTCCGAAAAAGACTCTGCACTCACACACACCGGCTCATGTTTCTGGAATCTACTGTAGCCCCGGCAATAAGTGCGGGTTCCCCCCCGTTCCCTGAGCGGCAGGCGCGGCTCTGGATGCGAGCCGACCCGCTTTGTGCTTTTCATGCCGTGCTCCTGTCTGATCCCTTTCGGGGAGAGATGCACGGCCCACCCAAACATCCACATGTTCGCCTTTAACATCTGCGTGGATGAATTATGGAAAACAGCGGGCCGATGGACAGCAGACAGATGTAAATGAGGCGGTTAGAAAGTCTGGGGTCTCCCCATCACATACAGTCTTGCTTGTTCATATTGAATTATCAGTTTGATATTTCAACTATTGTTTTGTCTGTCTTTCTGGAAAAAAAAACAGTTGTATGGGATCAAAGTGGGAGCCATAGTAAGTACAGCAAACTAACTGCTAAATCTTTATATATTCTGTATCATGGACTATACATTTTTATTTAATAAAACTGATAAAAAGCACATATGCTTTTACAAGCTGGCCCACCTCATTAGATTGTATATTAAACCACTAACCTAAATACCTGGTTAGATATGTCTGTCTTAGTGCAAATGAGAATACAGAGGGGATTACTGTCCTGGGATTTTCCTGCAGCGATTGTTTCACGTGTTTTTCATTACACTGAAGTGAAGAATATGCCAATACTATATATGCAGACTATTAACATGACAAGGCTTCTGGTTTAAGTCCCAAAAGAGAAGAAAGGATGCTTTTAATGCTTCCTATTGTACAGATAAGTCTTTCACAAGAACTCTGCCTAAGGAATGTTCAGTATGTAAATGTGAAAACCTAATGATCACAATTATTTAATTGTGGACCACAAAACAGCAGGCATTTGAAGGTATTGTTTTTTCCCAAAATATAAAAAGCACATGCAATACACGCATGTTTTCCTAAACTATGTTATGAATTTTAGATTTATAAGTGTCTAGTATTTTGAGGTTTAAGTGCACTTTTGTAATCAAAGACCTTCCACGAGTGTGTGATTTCTCCAGACAGGTGTAGTTGAATGTGCGCGAAAACACTCTGCTTCCAGTTTAAAGGAGTTTGTGAGGGTGGCGGTCTCCGCGCTCTTCTCTGTGAATCTCTCTCCATGTACAAAACCACAACACAAATAAAAACACCGTCCAGAAAATAAGGCTGAGCGTCAGCTGACAGACAGGTGTTTAGCGAGCCTCGGGGAACAGACGAAACGACATTCAAGACTCGAAAACAATTAGATCCCTGTCAAGTGATAAAGACAAAATGAAAACCTCCAAAACTTTATACATTCTAGACTCGAAAAGGAGCACAAACCCATATTATCTAGCCTATTAAACTTATGTAATTTCAGCTGTTGAAACATTTTTTCCCATATTAACGTTCATGTCAATGAAAGGTTTTTAGTTCGCGTAGAAAACACCACAAGGTGAAACAATATATTTTGATACCGTGTTAAGAAATTTAATTAAATAACAGAATCCCCTCTTTGAAAACGTATATATTGGGGTTTTGTCAAGAGCATTGCGGAGTGGAGTATATTAAACCAGTAGCCCATGTTTCCTGAGCGCGGATGACAACGCCATTATTTCAAATGATGAATGTTGTTTTTCCCCGCCGCGCGTCTTCTCCCCTCCCGCAAAATCTATGCTTATTTCTGGTAATGCATGCAGTAACTATGGAAATCGCCTCTTCTATTTCCGTTGTTCCCCCCCCCCCCCTTCGCTCTCTTTCACCTCCCCAAGCAGAGAGAAGGCGAGGCTCCGCCGTCTCCTTGGAGATGGCCAGGTGGTTCCGCGGCTTGTGCAGAACGGTAACCTTTATGCTAATTTAAACGACCGTTGTTAAAAAAGAGAGAAATGTAGGATTGCAACGCAGACAATTCAAATGCGTGCCATGACATTTTCTGTGGATCGGCTCTTGTTATAGCTCATAAACTGGATAAAGGGTTATGGTTTCTAGCGCCAATGTTTCAACACAAGGTGAAATATTAAGCAATGATGTGAGACACCATTTCACTTAATATTTCAATTAAGATAACATTTGGCAGTCATGATTTTTTCTTTCAACAGTGTTACTTAAGTCTGATGGCAAATTGTGGCTTTCCACATATATGATGAACAAACAAAAATGGATTAGGGAAAATTGAAGCAGACTATTTGACAGCACTGTGTGGATGTTAACTGTGCGGCCAAAAATACCTCAGTTATGGAAGCACTGTGATTTTTTGTGCAATCCAAAGGTCTAAACCGTCACCAAACCAACACTATACAGAGCTGGTCTGACGAACAATTAAGATTCCAAAACACTGCCATCTGCAGGACGTCTTGTGCAATATTGTAGAACAGCGACAACCAGGTAGTGGAACGTTACAAGTAAGTTATTTGTGCCAGTGGCAAATGTCAGTGGCTGGGCTATCCTACAGACAGCACACTGAAGCTGTCACTAGTGTAATAGCCCCTCTAAGGGACCTCAGGCCCTGTAATCCAGAGGTATGACCTCCATGACCTGAATACACAGTCGCTGTTTGTTCAAGGCTAAACCAAACACTTCTCGTGATTTTAAGCCTGTTCAAACCATTTCAATTGATTTTAAAACGGTAATAATGTATTAATAATACAAAAAATAATAAAACTTGCTTAATATATATATATATATATATATATGCCTGTCATGGTGAGAAAGTACTATTTTGATTATTTGGAATGAATACAGTGGTCCCTCGTGAATCGCGAGAGCTACGTTCTAAAATAACCCGCAATAGGTTAATCTGCGAAGTAGGATTCTGTAGTTATAAATCGAATGTTTTTTGTAGAAATTGGTTTACAACCTTCTAAATACGGGTTTTAACATTATTAGAGCCCTCTAGACATGAAATAACACCTTTTAGTCACCATTACTTTATCACTGCTGGACACGGAAGCAGAAACGGGGAGGCGAGGAATCAGGATTGAAGGGTTTATTTGGAATCACTCCAAATGCAGGACACAGGAACATGTGTAACATCAAAACGTCAATGACAGACCTGGGGTTATAGACACTGACGTGGACTTCAAACTGAATCAAATTGACCGAAAACAGCTGGTCACAATCGGGGTTGCATATGTGGTTAATAACGGGGCGTGGCACACAAGAGGATAGGACAGGCAGGTCATGACAATTACTCGTATTACCCAAAATATTAGAAAACATAATAGAAAATAAGAAATATTAGACGTTATATCATATTGTTATTATTGTACATTTAATTACGAAGAGCAAAGATGCTCCCGTAGCGATGTATCATTTTCATTGTCTTGATCAACTTTTTAATCAATAGATAAAAAACCGCGATAGAATGAAGCCGTGAAAAATCGAAGCGCGAAGTGGCGAGAGAGGACTGTAATACCTGGATGCTGACATTTTTGCAAATCTGCTGTCTGCCTCCTTTGTTTTCTTGGCCCGGTGGACAAAGCTTGTGGTCTTTCTGTCTATTTTGTCTGATTATGTATACTAGATTGATGGCTGTACTTGTGTGGAGCACTGCATCAGTTACAGATGCTGGAATCAAACAGAACCTTGCTCTCTCTCGTGAAGCGGGTGGTGGAATTACTCCAGTGATTACCTTTGAAGATTTTTTTCCACCTCAAACGAGACACTCAGAATTAATCATTTTTAATAGTCAGTTTCGAGCAGATGCCAGCACCAATGCTTCATGGAAGTGACCCTTTTGCAGAAGCGAGGGGGGACTAGATGCTTGCTAACTAGCATCCCATGGCCCCAGGGCATCAAATCGTGGGTGGGGGAAGATTTCTGTTTACTCGCGTTTGTTTGGCTTGTTTGTCTTAAATCTGAGACAGACGCAATGAGGAAACCGCAGCACTGTCAGAACGGCTGGATTGCCAAGGAGTTTTGGCGTGACACGGAAAAACTCGCAACAATCCCGTGCTGATTTACTCCTTCGCGGTAACTCTGAGCATCTAGTCGGTGCCTCCCCTGCTCCGCCCAGCTGTTAGCAAGACAGCTCTCCCCCTGGGCCCCTGCCCCAAGAGGGGCGCCCTGGCAGGGACCTCGCATTCCCTAGGCAGGGAAACGGCTCTCCGGCTCCGGGAGCACTCCAGCGGGCGGCTGTGACTGCCAGAACAGCAGGTTACGCTTACCAAAGCAAACCTAATCTCCAAAGAATTTGGCATGCAGGCCTTCACAAGAAACAGCAAGAGAGAAGAAGTGCCATTTATTCTAATTATCACACAGATTTTGTTTTTCTCCCCTGCTGATCTCCAGGGAAAGAGACCCCTATTTACAATGCCACTTCGAATGCAATGGCCCACGTTTCCGGAACCTTCCTATGGTCCTTGGCTCGATCCCACTCGGCCCATTTTTCCCCCAGCCCGGGGAGGCATCCCAAGCCTCCGCGCGTGCTAACAGATCCGCGCCGTCCAGTCCCCCGAGGCGACGGGGCTGGCGGCTCGAGTGTGGCCCCACGCTAATGGGATGAGGCCCGGGGCGTGATGGCACGGCATGAGCCTCTGATGTCAACGAGCTCCTCTGGGCCTCTGCCACCGAGCATGGGGGAGGGAGATGGAGATGGTCGGGGCCAGATAAGCGCCATCTCATTACCTGCTCCCAGGGGCTGAAGCCAGGGGTGTCGCCGCCCCAGACGGCTGCCAAGATCCGTCGCTAATTGAAATCAGATACCACCGGGTGCGCAATCCCTGCTGTATGCAGCCAGGCTGTGGGCCGCGCACGCGGGACCGTTATCAGCCCATCTCTCCGTCTGCTTATGTTTCAGCGGCCGACAGACGTGGGATAGGGGGTGCTTAGTAGCTGCCTTAGCCTACCTGGCTGAGAGGCCCTGTATCTTGGGTGACCAGGTGAGAGAGGCGAGGAGTTTATCCGGCGGAGAAATAATGAGGGAGATTAGCCCGCGGCGCTGCTCCGTGGCAACCCGTCACCCGCCACCCCCTTCAACCCCCCCGCCCCTACCCTGCCCCCCTTGTTTCGCAGTGTGCGGCCACCGCTGGCGTCCCAGTGCGAGCCTATCATTATAGTCACCAGCTCCCCAGGAAAGAAAGCGGGGACCAATCAGCATCCTCCCAGAATGACAGTACACCCTTGCGGCCTACGTTAGAGAGCGACGCAGCGTCTGCGTTATGTCTGGCTATCACTGAAGCAATAAATAATTGCTAAACAATCAGATAGATTGTTCAAGTAACCAGTGACAATTACAGACATGGTCGTACACAAAACCCCCCAGAAGCGCTTCTGCGAATGAACCGGGGCGTCATTGCATATCATCTCACTCCTGCTTTGTCCCCAAAAGGATCAATTAAAACCGAATGCTGTTCTGTTCATTATCACCGCCCTTGCTTTCCTCATACTGAGTCAGGGGGAGGGGTAAGTTACTCACTCGGCCTGCGTGAATGAGAAAAGGACTTGAGATCCTGGACAATCCCATTACAGCTCTCCGACTGCACTGAAAACGCCATGGAGAGTCTAACCTGCACAAATTAAAAAAAAAAAAAACAATAACAAAAAATAGGTAAACTCTGTGAGCACTGTGAGTGCTGGTTAGCGGGAAAAGAACTTTATCCCTTTAATATTTCATATCCTGGCCTCACGCACATCTAGGGAGAATGTTCCATGGAGGTCCCTGAAATATGGATGAGCCTATGTTTGCCCATTTATCTGGCCTGTCAGACGATGCACTCACAAACAATGACCCCCCCCGCCCACCCGGCCCCACGAGTCAGCTTGTTAGAAACACGAGGTTGGAGAAGGAAAGCGGTGAAAACGAGTGTGCACACACACACACACACACACACATACTGGAGCTATTTCACAGAAGAAGACTGTACATGGCAGGTTGCTGGAATACCTCTCAAAAGAGAGTGGATGTTTAGGAAATGGCTCTGAATGCTCTTATTCCTGGATCCCCACCTGCCCCTCCATAAACAGGGTTCATTGCCTCGCGTGAGGGTACACTGTTTCTGAACAGCTATTTTTGGTGCAAGCTGCATCCTCCGATAATGCACAGTGAGCGCACTCCCACACCTGTATTCATGTGCATAGTGTACGAACAGCGTGGGCTGCCCTGCTTTTACCCATGCTATCGCAACACAGACCTGTGTCCTAATAATGCAAATAGGATCGGGTCTGTCCTGTCTGCACCTTGTCTGCAAAAGATCACTAACCTTGGCTGCACTGAACACAACTGCGCAAGTATGTTAAGTGGAGTAATTAGTTATAAAGATGGTATATTTTGGAGGGTGCAGGAAGGAGGCTGTGTAATGTGGGGGCTGGAGAGTGAGGGAGTTAAAACAAAGTTAACATTTATTTTTAGCTAATAGGTCTTGTAAAACTGATATCTTCCCTGTGTCCGACAGGAATACAAAATGGATGATTTATAAGCATTGCACTGAAAAATCACATTTTAATTAGCCAATCATTTATGATCATTTCTCTTGTCTCAAAGTGATAGAGTTAATAATCATTCATTAGAGGGTGATTCCTTTCTTGAGGTTTGAGACACTCATGCTTTTGGGAATGAAAAGGATGTCCCGCAGAAGAACTTGGTTTAATGCAGGACTTTCAAAAACTGTGGGAGTCGAGGGGGTAGCTTAAACTTCAGAATTCTTTAATTTGTTCCATCGGCGGATTGCCGTGGAAACAGAGATATCATGTTACATCACAGGCATCTGTTCAGCAGTTTGACCACTCTGGCTCCAATTTTATGGAGACTTTAAACAGCTCCACCAGGCCAAAGGAAACAAGAATCCCTCACAACATCATCATGTCTTATTTACACTAACTCTGAAGAAAAAAGGAGTGTGGCTGGGAGTGGGGGGGAATGAGGGAAGTGGAAGAAAAAAGCCATTCACCTCTCTATATTTGTGGCATGTTAGAAGTTTGAAAGTGGCTGCAATTATTTGTCTGGAGGCTCCCTGATTAGATATCAGGCATCACCTGCTGGGATTGCTCAGAACTAAGTGCTTTCAGGCAGCTTCTGGAGTTCTCTGAAGAGACGGGGAGAGCCAATCACTTGATGCGTGCCCAAGCAGAACGCCTCCTCTGCGCTGCCATCATTCTGTGGGACAGTCTGGGTTCTGGTTCGGCCCAAGTGGCCTCGCTGTAACCCATTTGTTAGAGTCCATCTTGCCCGTTTTAACTGGGAGTGTGGTATTGCAAAAGCGAGCTATTAAAAATACTAAAAACCTATCTGAAGCTATCTGTGAATCTCAGGCTTGGATGCATTTGACCAGGTGAGCAATGGGGTATTATTGTTGCAATGTGAAGTCCGAAAACTAGCTCTGTCTGCAGTCTAATCAGCTGATGCCTTGATGGTCTCTCTGTCAGACTCTGCGAATGAAGAGGTAAATGTTACAGCACCATAATGTCAGTGAGGTTTTAAAAAAATCTGGAATGGTGAATGCTGCCCTTTCATGTCCAGTCACTACTTAAGCAGGTCGTATTACACTCCTTGTCGCATTTCACTTTTATAAAGGCTGTCTTTGAAGAAATTTCAAAAGTTTGCTTTTTTTTTAAGTCTTTTTTAAAATCACTTCTGGATGTGAAATAACTGCTGGCTCTCCTTTTCCTTTGGTGTATTCCTTTAGATAAGGGTAATACATCTTTAAGATATTTAACTAGCATTAAAATTAATAACAGAATTTCAAACTTTAGATATTTAATATTTACTTTTCTCCTTCTTGCCTGAAACATCTTTTTTCGATTAAAATATTTTCTCCATTTGTAGTTGGTAATCTGGCGGTGATTACCAGCAGATAGAGCTGGGAGTGACTTCGTTTGAGAAGGAGAGTTAAATCCCCGTGCCAGGAAAGGCCTTTCAAATCCTGTTTGTGTCATATGGATGGCACATTTTGGTCTTTTATGCAGACACAAGCCTTGTCAGCTGTCATTTTCCTTCTTATTTTTTCTTAAAGGATTCTGGTAAATTTTACTCCCTCTTGGACACACACTTCAGATTTGGGGGATACTTAAAGCTGGTGCAAAATTCCTCTGATATAAATAGTGTCGGAAATTTCAATGCAGATGTTAAAGAATCACTTTGAATCTTCAACCTACCAACATAACTAGGGAATGACAACAAAAAAAGTTATGAGATGGACAACTGATAACGCAAACAACTTTTTTCAGAAGTAGCATAAACAACTTTGTTGTTGAAAAAATCATCATATAAAACAACTTTCTTTCAATGACAATGACATCCAAGTATTTTAGTAGTTTTGGAAGAGCCTTTATATGATAAAGGCTAAGTAGTGTAACAGATTATGTGGGAGATTATCTGAGAAATCCAGATTTGTCTCATTGCTTTGTTTAATACTACATGAAAATCTGCAGGCAATCCTAACACTAAAACCATTTAAATTCTTTCAGGTCAGAGGTCGCCCTTGATATGATGAACAACAGACTCTCTTGTTCCAAGAATACATTTTATCAATAGTAAAATAATAATTCTAGGTTTTTAAAACTTAAGAAGTGCAGGTTTAGAAGGATATTATGATAACCATTTACTCTAAACATTTAGCTAGAGAATGTGAAAATGGAATGAGTAACTAATGTAAGTAGCTAGAGACTGATTCTAACTGGAGACTGGAATTAATATTATTAGTTTATGAAATGTGACAGGTGACTTTATTTCTCATTGCCTAATAATTAGAAGTACCAAAAAAATGCAGGTAACCAGCAGGTAAGCTTGACAACAACATTTAACATCAGAAGATTTATTAAAAGGTTACGAAGATGACATATGACCAGTGGTCACTTTATTAGCTACTCCTATGTAGTATCAGGTTGGACCACTGTTTTGTCTCTGGGTGGGCATTGCACAAATTTCCCAGCTAGCTGGATAACTTGTGAAAACTGTCCAATCGCAAGAAAGGTAAGTGACATTCTTCTTGGACATTTGGCTTAAGTTATCTGGCTGATGAAGAAATATCCACCCAGAACTGATTCAAGGGTGGATGAGTCATGTGTTTGGAAATGCTTTTTCACCACTGTTAAACTGAGCTATTTTGCACTTGTAGCCTGCATGGTAGCTTTAACGAGGCTAACCATCATCCTCTAACCTCCCTCATTAACAAGGCCTTTCAGAAAGACAACTGCCGCTGACTGGATGGTTTTTAGTCATCACACCATCCTGTAAACTCTAGACACTCTAAAAAGGACTGTTTCTGAGATATGTTTAGTTGCAACTAGGGGCTTTGCTATTTGAAGAAGTAGGCTGTTTGCATTTACGAGCAAGTGTACCTAATATACTGGCCATAGAGGGTACAGAATGAATTAATTGGTTAAGTAAATTGAATTACCTGTAAATCTAAGGCTGAGAAGATTACATTGCTGATTAAACATTGTTGATGAAAAGCACAAAGCATTGAACTGAATAAAATACGGTTCGAAATTAAATTCTTTTACTGGTGAGCTATATGGGAGTGCTGCATCTCATTACTGTGGGATCGAATTTTCCAACAACAGTCAAAGCAGCCTCACATTAACTATAACAAGTCATTACAATATTTTCCATTTAAGCACTATGGTAGGTCATTTTGTAGGTTATTGCATTGGAAATAGCAGAACTAAAGCAGGAAAGATAAGAAAATTATTTGAATGTTTAATTATTCTTCCCCCAGC
>JABFEB020000040.1:34515918-34528054 GCA_019775895.2 Stomatorhinus ivindoensis
TATTGCATTGGAAATAGCAGAACTAAAGCAGGAAAGATAAGAAAATTATTTGAATGTTTAATTATTCTTCCCCCAGCAGCATCTACCTAACAAATAATGTATAACGTCTTAAAAAAAATTAAAAACTATTCATGGCCCCACTGGCTTTGTTTAACAGTGCCTGAATAAATGGTAAGCATGCCTAGTAAGACAGCTACTTAGTTTAACAGTAACTGTAACTTACTAGTTCCTGCTAATAACATCATCCATTCATTGTCCATAATCGCTTCTCCAGCACAAGGTTGCTGTGAGCCTGGAGCACTTCCCAGAAAGTCGGGGGAATGAGGCAGGGGACATTCTGGAAGGCATGGCTGTCTCACTAATGACTGATTAAACAAAAAAATTCTAAATGCTAACTGGCAAATTTCAGCTTGTGCCCATTTCCTCATGGCGACTGGGAAAAGAAATATCATGGCAAAGCTCGCGGTGTGGCACTGGCCATTTTTGTTTATGACCCATGTACTACCATATTTTGGTTTGGAGATGATGTAAATTGATTTTCTACATACCTATCCAGAAAGGGGGAAAACAGAAAATACTCTGGGTGGCATGTTGCCTCACACCTCCGGACTGGGGGCTACAACCCCACCCCCCACTTTGTATGGATGTTTTCCCAAAATTGCATGGGTTTCCTCCTCCCATAGTTAAAAGACATGTGGTTAGGTGAAATGATCTCTGTAAATGTCTCTGTATCTCATGACTGTCATCCCATCCAGGGTGGTTACAGGCTTTGTGCCCTATATGGCCTTTCATTGGCAGTTCATGACCCTGTATGGGATAAGAGGATGGAAGGAGTAAAGAGGGCATGGCTCCAGATAGTGGATATGTATACCTAACATCATTCGAAAATATTTCTGATCCACTATCTTCTGCAGCAATTATCTTGAGTTGCACCACAGCTTTGGTAAATACTACTTTCTTATTGGTTCAGAAATGTCGCATGAATGTTGATGATTTTTGTGGAACTGCACAAGTAATTCTAGCAGCCTAATAACAGTTCCATATCATTGCGTTTTAAAGTTCTATTAAATATGTTAATGTAAAAAACCCATGTGACTTTTTACTCATAACTAGTCATTTTCATCAACATAATTTTCCTTAGTTTTAAAAATGCAAGTGCCTGTCTTGATAGTTTCTAAGGTAACTTAACGGACTTGTCGCTTCCTGACCAAATGTTCTATCCTTATAGGGACTATATTTTAAAGTACACATTGGAAAATGATTCTGAAAAATTAACCATGATTATTCTATTATTTTTCTTTGCTTGGTACAGTATAAGCAGGATGAACCACAAGGTGTGAGATTATATGGTAATAATCAACTCCAATTAAGCTGATTATTTTCTTATAACCGCAGACCTAATTTTGGTTTATCCCTTATGATATACTGAGTCTTTACCTGATGTGACCAGGAAATAGTCACACCCTAGATGTGATACTAGTTCATTGCAGGCTTCACATTCCTAACATACAGTTTAGGCATGCAGACTGACCTAACTGCATGTTTATTAATAATAATAATAATAATAATAATAATAATAATAAATATCTTATTGATCCCCATGGGGAAATTCTCTTTACATCTCCCCTACCTTATAACTTTTCCTGTAGGTGAGAGCAAGCTGTCTGCAAAAGGCAGCCACCCATAGCAGCATCCAGGGTGCTAAGGGCTTTGAGTGTTCAGGCCCAAACTGGCAACCTTCTGATCACAGGCACGGTGGCTTAGCCCACTGAGCCACACGTTGTTTCTTGCAGTCACAAGAGAAAATGTATGTGAGCATGGAGAGAACATGCAAACATGTCTCTCTCTCTCTCTCACACACACACACACACGCACACACCTACACACACACACAGACATCCAGAGGCACGGTTCAATCCGACAACCCCAGAAAGGCTGAGGCTGCAGTGCTACCTGTAACACTCACAGTTTGATTACATAAGAGCAGATAGCACAATGGCTGAGAGACCCGGTGTGGCTAAAATTAACAATGTCAAGTCTTATGAGGAGCTTCGGTATTTTATCATCATATCTCTGTTTTTCAGCAAAATCATCTACCTGTGTAAATGGTTAACGTGCAAACATTAAATGCAAGGCTATTCCTGATATTGCCCAAGTGGGACCTTAACCGCTGGCTGCATAAGTGCTTCTCAGAGATGTGACATCATAACCTCCACGGCGCAGTAAATGGGTCCCTAGACGCGATAAATCGAAAATAAGGTGAACATAAATGTGAGTGAAACCGACTGGGAAAGAAAAAGAAGAGCTGTGAATGGCTCTTGCTGGACTCTTACTGGGTCCATGTGTTTTTGTTTGGCTGGCTTGTTGCGGAGGATCTGTGTTCCATACTTTTTTTTTTTATTTAGTTCACTTGCTATGTATTCCCAGACATGTCTGGGAATTATATTTTCATCCCACCTCACTAAAGCAAAGAGTGAGTCATTATCTTCTGTCTAAGAGCCATTTTAGGTGTCCCCCCACCAATGAAAATCACTAACCAGATGCAGAACTTGGGAGTCTGTTTTGGTTTTATATACCATAACCAGTTTTGGTTTTGTGTATTATTTCATTACTCTACACTTTCCATCAAAATCTGTAGCAAGGACATTGTGTCAGTTTTAAAAACGGACCTGCTGGTATTACTGAATAAATATTTGCTTCTCAAAAATATTTATTCTCTTGGCTGTCTGTGCTGTTCCACTGCTGTAATACAGTTCTGCATTCTTATGATTGTGCCTCATAATTCAATATTCCAAATAAGCCATTTATTTTAATTTTTGTAACCAATGTGTACAACTGAATTAGGTTTGCGGTTCTGGCATTCTATCAAAGTGACTTGACTTGCCTTCAGTATCTTAAATGAAAACAGGGTCACGGTAAACAGAAAAATACAGAAACTTTTTGCAATTTCCCCACTCTGTGTTTATGTTCTGTTTATGTTACTTTTTTGTCCTCCATTTTTTCAACCCTGATACAAGGCATATAGATATTGCTGAAGGATATTACCTTCTACCCCGAAGGTTGTGGGTTCACATCCCAGGAAATAGCTTGACAGAGTGAATCGCTTCTGTTAAATATTTGGCTATATAAATGAATACAAACCATCAGCTCTGTAACTAAACAAAAGGAATGTTTGTATTCACAAGTTTTTAATGTCATGGATTCTTCTCATCTGCTTATTGTTTGAATTTATGGTCATTTGGGTGATTATTGTAAATATAAGATGTTTGTAAATACATCCCAGATTACTGCATGCTTATGATATTTGTAAAGATGCTGCACATAGAAATGGTTCATTTTGGAGGTCTGCATATGGAATAGATCTTTATATGACTATTTGTATTATTCTTCATGTATTTTGCTATAATTGTCAAATTACATATACTCTGTATGTCACATAGCTGTATATTTTGCCACATAAAATAGGAACTGTGTGCAGCAAATGTATTTGTAAAATATCACTATAAAAATATAATATTTTGTTGTTGCTGACTAGATCAGTACAATTTGCAGATTTATTGTACTGTACGTAGTTTGACTATTGAGTATTGACAAGGTAAGTGAGAATAACACACATTTTGGGAGCAATAAAAGTAGAGAGAAGCACCACATACTGCAATTTAATAAATAAAAACTGGTGAGGCTTTGAGGTGAACAGATCATGTTTGCAGAGGAGGCTGTCCTGAGCCATGGAGACCCCCTGGCCTGCATTTTAAGGCCCAGCCAATAATCCCATGTCATTGAAACTCTCCCTCTAATTACTGCGGTCTATTAGCCGTGCCACTGCAGACCCGATCAATTAAAAAATAAGCCAGGGGATAGATAAATAATGCAATAAAGATTTAAAGGCAGCCCTGGAGACTTGAGGGGGTAGTTAATTTAATCTGCACCAGACCTCAATAATATGATTTCACCCAAACTAACCCCACTGCCACACACATGCATTTTCATGTTTGTATATGAATCTCAGTCGAAGGATCTGTGTAGGGAGTAGGTGCCTGAGATGTGCTCTGTGGGGCTCGGCAGCCCATGATTGTGTTCGTGTGCATGAGCACGTATGATTCATGTCCATGTGTGCATGAGCACGTATGATTCATGTCCATGTGTGCATGATTGTTTCTGTGCCGCTGCACTTGAACCATACGTTCGTGCTCATTTGTCGCGCTCTGCGTGTGTCTGTGTCCCCATGCGTGCATCTACACGTTTTACTGGCCATGTGAACATTCTTGACGCCCCCCACTCCGGCCCCTGAGGATCGTCAGCAGTCCAGACTAGATCGCAGGAGCTAATTAAATCAATATGAGATAATGAACTGCAATTAAATTGCCCCGGCTGGGCACATCTTCTCTTGTAAATACTGCTCGTCTCCCACTAGGGTTCCGCCTCTTAGTAATCTGTTAGTGTTTCCACATCCAAAAACCCCACTCCCATGAGCCAGTGTTTGGGGGGGGGGGGGATTGTCTTTGGGTCTGTACCAAGGTGCTAAACCAGAGACAATCTCGCTTTCCAACCTCCTTCTTCTAATTTGTTTTAAAACTTCTCCTTTCCCTTTGACCCTCTTCTCCACTTCTCACCCCCTTCCAACAGGCTGTTGTTTCTCAGATGCCTTGCAACCATGACGAGTATCGCAGGCTGCAAAATATACAGATCTACCTGAAAGGTTCTCAGTGGTCAGAAAAACAGAAACACATACAAATCCCCTGATTTATAAAACTAAAGGCTAATCCAAAAACTAGCTGTAAGCGATGTCTGTATACTGGAGAAAAACATGGAAGCCTATTCAGGCCACCGAAAATCATTGTAAGGAACATGGCAAAGGCCAGATTACATTCACACACACACACACACACACACACACACACACACAATCCTTGAGTCTTCCTTCCCAAAACCCTTTGCATGTGTTCCTACCCTGGGTGAATACTCTGGACCAAATGGGAACTTTGCCTTTTGCCTCTAAGCATGGCGTAGGTTGGAATACCTTGATTGAGAGATTAGATGAGTGATATAAGGTAGTAAAGTGCTTAAGGATACAGACTTAAAACTCAAAATAACGTGTAAGCGACAAAGTCCACCCATCATCCATAATACAGAAAAAGGGTCACAGCATGACAGGAGGCTGTCCTAACAAATTAATAATTATTAATTCGCTGCATAAAAAGCATATTGTAAAGTGTTTGCAATATGTTCAATCGCCATACAAAAATAACTAATCCTGCAGAGAGCTTCTAGCTGACGTGTGAGTGATGTGCGAGTTAAATGTCAGAAGTGAAAAGCCATCTATCGGATGCATATATGCAGAATCCAGACTGTTTGCCTAAAAGTAATTCAGGACTTAAAGAAAGAAAAAAACAATTTCCACCTCACTTTCGTTTGCTGTCAATGACACTTAGCTACCTTCCCTTTTACGCCTTGACAAACGCGAGCGAAGAAAGTCTAATGGGCTCTAAAATGTCGTGCATGGGGACTATTTGTGTACCATCAGCTCCGTCTTCTGATCACTATATGACAACAACATTTAAAGAATCTCTACAGCAGAGTCTCAATACCCCGAGCTGTGATATCCCTGAGGGAGAAGAAATGCCGGCGAAGAATTATTACTACTGCTTCTGGAAACAATTCAAGTTTTATCAGCTCCTTCGCCGTTGCTTTTTGTCAGGCAGTTAAAACACTTTACTTGTTTTTTTTCCACCGGAAAAACACACGTTTGTGAAGGAATGTGATTTGACTAAACAGTCCTCTTTCGTGCCAGGTCTGAAATTAAATAAATAATGTTTGTTTATATGAGGAAGCGGATTATTCCCCCCCGAGACTTTACCTGAATAATTGTGCCACTTACTTTATTCCTTTCCTTTAAAATGCAAGTTTTTTTCCGCTCGAAGGCAAAAAATAGCGACGAGGCGTCTCCGGCTGCGCGAGACGGGAGCATCTGCCCGCGTGCGCTCGCATTGCGAAAGGCGCGCGCAGCAGGTGAGCTCCAAACCCAGCACATCAGGTGAGCGCACCAGCGCTATAACAACTGCGTGAAGAGACAGCGAGGTGGGGGGTGGAGAGGTCAGGTGGCTTTGCAAACCCTTGTCACACACACACACACTACACAAGACCAAGATATGTATATTGTTAACTTAAAGAGCAGTGTGCTTTTCACTTTTAAGAAAAGAGTGCAGGCTGACTGATTAATTAGTATATAAACATTCAAATGAATGTGACTGCATGAGTTGAGGAGTTGAGAAAGGTGTCGCCCGGCTCTGCTCGCAAATGTCAGAACTAACAAGAACGTCCACACCGGTTACACATTCAATGAAAATATGTTTTAGGTGTAATACCAAGACTGCATCTGCATTTTTATCAAGAGCGACTAAATGTAAAATATACTACTACAAACCAAATGGCAGCGAAAGCGGCAACGGATTTAAAGGCAAATCTACAATATTAAAGACACTCGGAAATGAATTTCAGATCAGACTTCCTCTTTATTTCCCAATTTCTTTCAAATGATTTATAGATATCTTTAAACATTTGGAGATACCCATACATATTTAAGAATCTCTAAATCATTTTAAGACATCTACAATTCAATTTAAGACATCTTTAAATAACTCTTGGATACTTCTGTAAATACGTCTTACTTAAAATAACATTTCACGACATCGTCGTATCGCTGATTTACAGATCTGTTGAAATGATTTACAGACATTTTTAAAAACATATACACACAGAATCTCTGATAACACCTGAAAGACCAACAGTTTTTACGGTAAAAACGGTGAATTCTTAATTAGTCGTAATGCGAATAACAAGGTAGCTAAATGTGACAACGTGAGGAACCGCTTCATGATCGCTCGTCCCAACTTCATGGTTTTTTGTGGGTGTTCATGGTTTCTTGTGGTTTAAAGTCGGCCAGCCTCTTGCTTCATGGCCATCCATCTCCATCCCAATCGGCTCTACTTCCACAAAGAGAAACGCGTAATTATCATGCAGGGTTTCTCCTCGCCATTAAGGCGGCACACCTCCCGTTGCAAATCGCTAATGCCTGTTTGCAGTAGATGGTAGGTGGCTAATGAAAGATTTCTGCCCGTAAGCACCATTAATAGGTTTATAATAGGCTGACACAGTTGGGCACGCGGGCGTAAGGGCTCCAGGGGAGTTTTTCCGCCCCAGCGCGAGTCATTCATTCGTGTGTTTATTTATTTATTTGCGGCCACGGTCCTGAACCGTTTCACCGCCGATAGAGCCGCAGGCCGCTGCCTGCTGACCACGGATTTGGCAGTCTGATCCTCTGCTGACCATTACTACACAACAACAGCTTTTGGAGTACTTGCTTATGATGCATTAACAGTTTCAATGAAAACATATTCCTAATCTTATTGGGTTGTAATTAGCTAGTCTGGCCACATTCCATCATCCCTTACTTTCATGGGTTATGTTAAATGTGCCTTTGTAAAGGAGTTCATATGTGATTTTGAGCTCTGCTTTGTCTGTCCATCTCCAGGTTCAGGACCCTGTGCCCTTAGTTTGTTAAACCTAATAGTCTACCAGGTGTAGACTACTGGGCTGACTTTCCAGCTGGTTACCTCTGCTTATTTGAATTGTGACTGTCATGAGTCATCTGATATGCAGGATATTTATGTATTGACTTATTTAACCAGAATTGGTGAAGCCAGCATATGTAAACAGCTCAAGACTACAGGCAGACATTTTACACGGCTCTCTGGATAAAACCTCATTAATAACCCTTCCCACTGATCTTTTCCGGCTTTTGTACCCAAATACCTGAATGATGGTAAATGTGTTTAAAATAATAACAGCCTGTATTTTAATAATAAAAATAAAAGCAAGAACCTCAATATATTGTACATTCTATACTGAGCACCGGTAGATGTGAGAAAAGTCAGTTTATGCAATGTACGGCAACAAAAAACAAGATAGCTGTTATTATATACGTTGTTTAATTTTTATTGACAACAGGTTTGTAGTGTTACATCAGCAGTCCTGGATAGCTGCAACAGGACACATACATGGCTCAGTCGCTTTACAAACAAGTCAAACAACCACTGCTAATGCTTCCATATTTGTTGAATGTTTTACATGACTGAGTGTAATAACAATATTTTGTTGATCATTTCATGCTGCAGTTATGATAATGTATCTAAACTGATCATGTTATTTTACTGTTTTATAGCTAGACGCAACATGTAAGAAAAATCGTAATTTTTTTTGAGCTGCCAAGGCCGCTTGCGCAAACAGAGAAATCCGTAGAACCTGGATCCTTGCGCTATGGTGGGACTTCAATTAGGTATTAGCTGTTGCTATTTTTCATCTGCAGGGGGCTGATTGGCTGACAGACTGTGACTTCTCGGTGGCAACTCTTGATGCAGACGGGAGAGCCGGGAGAGGAAGAAGAGAAGAGAGCTGGAATGGACTGGGGTAATGTAATTACAGTATGGAAACGATGCTGATCGCTCCAGTAGCCAGAAGGACTATCACACCAAGTGTGAACCCCCCCTCTCAGCCCTGCAGCCCCCTGTCTTTCATCAGTCTTGTGTCTTCCCCAGAAATCACCCAACCCCACCGTGGGGTCACTTGTCTTTCTTGTGACCCCTTTGACGTGTCCCCTTAGGCTGTGGTTGAGTTCATTAAACCTTGGTTTTTGGAAGGTGCTTATGCTGGTATCCTGGTTATTGCCCCCCACATTGGTAGAAGAATGCAGAGAGATTTAAAGGGGGGGGGGGGGGGGGAGTGCTGGGAAAAAAGCAAAGCTACTGGTTCCAGCCCTGAATGTTTTTGTTCTGTTGATGCTCCTGAAGTGACTGACCCCCAGCTGGCTTTTGTTTCTGAATCTGAAAGAGAATGTGAATCAGAAATCAGTTGCTTGATTTTTCATGATCATTGTGACAAAAGCTTCTCAAAAGCAGCAAAGTAATGAAAGACTGGCTTTGTGAATCAAAGGTTTTGGAATAAGATCCCCAGAGGGTCTTACTGTAGTGTCCTTGAGCACAGGTGTACTGTGGGTACAGGGGTACTGTAGATACAGGGTACTATGGGTACAGGGGTACTGTAGGTATAGGGTACTGTGGGTACAGGGGTACTGTAGGTACAGGGTACTGTGGGTACAGGGGTACTGTGGGTACAGGTGTACTGTGGGTACAGGGGTACTGTAGGTACAGGGTACTGTGGGTACAGGTGTACTGTGGGTACAGGGGTATTGTAGGTACAGGGTACTGTGAGTACAGGGGTACTGTGGGTACAGGGTACTGTAGGTACAGGGCACTGTGGGTACAGGTGTACTGTGGGTACAGGGTACTGTGGATACAGGGGTACTGTAGATACAGGGGTACTGTGGGTACAGGGTACTGTGGGTACAGGTGTACTGTGGGTACAGGGTACTATGGGTACAGGTGTACTGTGGGTACAGGGGTACTGTAGGTACAGGGTACTGTGGGTACAGGGTACTGTGGGTACAGGGGTACTGTAGGTACAGGGTACTGTGGGTACAGGTGTACTGTGGGTACAGGGTACTGTGGGTACAGGGGTACTGTGCCATGGACTGTAGCTAGTGTCATGAAAGATGTACAGTTTGTAGCTGCAGTTTAGAAACATTCAATCAAATAAAGATTGAATAGCCAAACTAAGACATTATTTCTGAAGCCATATTGACTTGCCATGTGATTTAAAGCCATGTGACACTGCTTTAAGTCAAGATATCTCAGCAACAACTTAAAAATCAAAGACCAAATTCTCTGGAGATGTTCATGACATTATGAGCCAGCTTTAATAAAAAATTGAGGTTTTTTGTTATTTAATTTGTTATATTTTAATCAGTTATTACATAGTTGTTTTTCAAATGGGGATAGCATATTATTTGTCCAATCTATAGAGCTGGACAATAGCTTTAAAACAATATGTGGACTATTTCTATGCAGCTTATATTAAGATAAATATAGTCAGTCAAAGTCATAGCCCCCCCCCCCAAAAAAAAAGTTTAAACTTTGTTTGCTTAAATCTCCCTCATTATTGATCCAAGACTCAATTTCAGTTTCATGAGTTACTCATGTCACCAAATCAGCATGCCAACATTTGTTAAAATCTGTGACAATGAGGTCTGAAAGTGTGATGATTTGACATGGAATGACCCTTATCGCATATTGCACTGAAGTATACCAAACCATAGTATACCCAAACAGTATTATGTGATGTGCCCCGCTACAGTGTATATCACACTGAAATATACCAAACTGTAGTATACTAAGAGAGTATTATGTGGTGTGCTCTGCTCACCGCATTTAATAAACATAAAGATATATGTATGAAAAGGATCATACAATACTCTTACAGTAATAGTACTGAAAGGCTGGAATCTGGTCAAATGTTTCGCCCATCATCTGAAGCCCTGTGCAATATCGTGCATGCCTGGTATAATATCCATATGATATGAGGAGCCCATACTTCATGGACATAGTTAGAATACTCAAGCATTGTGATAGAGTTCTGAATGTGTAGCCAATAAAATATTATAAACACTGTGGAGATGTAGATGTAGGATCTTTCGTGCTAACCAGGAACTGACTGTTTCTTTCTGCATGGTGCTATGGCAACCATGATGGAATGAGAAGTCCCTGACAGCTGGACGATGACAGGATAACCACTCACCTGCTCTACAAGAGGAGAGCTTCATTGAGGCTCTTGTATTACCTCTGGCCTCATCTCAAAGGAAAATGGTAGATAAGAAATAAGAATATGGGAGAATCTTTTTAGAAGATTCTTATTCTCTGCTGTAGACTATTTGAATGCATTTTTTGGATTAAATAAGGATTCTAAGGTACAAGACACTCCCGTTACCCTATGTAGGTTAAGAAATTAGAAGATGGATGAATTGATGAGGATATTACTTGAAAGGTAGCCTCTAACATAGCACCTCACCAAACAAATATTTCATGAAAACTTGGTTTAATGGAGCAAACTTTTTTGTTTATGTATGCTTGCATAACTATAAAATTTGATATCATAATAGTACATGTTCTTTCACGTAAATCACATATCATCTATGAGTGCACACATAAACCAATGCAGTAGAGTGCACCACATATACAGAATCTTCAGAAAGAATCTGTTTCGATAATTACGTGGCATAAAATCCTTGCCGGTGGTGTGCATACTGAAAGATCTAATTACGACATCTTTCTGCAAGCCTCCATAGAGGAGCGAACACGTACATCTCCATCCAGTGAGTGAGGAGCGTCAATGTCTTTATGTGCAATTAATGGGGATTATTATCTGCAAGAAATTAGCTTAAATTGTTTTTAAACTCAGAAGCTGTGTTCTGGAGGCACAGTTTGTAAGGGATTAATTACATCACAGACCTTTTGGGAGGGAATGGGAGCTGAAGTGGGTTTTTCAGGACTGGAAGTCTGTCTCCTTTCCATTTGTACTGCCTAAGGACATTCTGGAAATCTCCCGGGGGAAGTGCAGTCCCTTACCACAGAGTCACATATCTGCTGTACCTTTGAGCATTACCAAGACTTTTTCAGCTCTGTCTTGTTCACCCCAAACAATTTCTCCAATGTCTGACAACCTCCTAAATGTTCATTAGGTACCGGAAACCCAGGCTTGTCACAGTAGTGAAACACTGATAACTACACAGTGTCTTCTCCAATGAACAAGGAAATCCCACCCTGGTAGGTGAGGATAGGGATGTACTGTAGATAATACTGCTGCTGTAATGTGAAGACTAATCCAGGCTCTCTCTTAATCAGTGTAAGGCTGTACTCACACCTGCCTTGTGCCATGCCCCAGCACATCCCCCTCCCCACTTGCCTGTTGCAGCTCTATACAAACTACTCATGCTTTACATTCTACTCGATGTGTACAGCCTACCCGCTCTATAAAGCTTACCTGCCCTGTACAGCCTACTCACTCTATACAGCCTACCTGCCCTGTACAGCCTACTCAGTCTGTACAGTCTACCCGCTCTATAAAGCTTACCTGCCCTGTACAGCCTACTCGATGTGTACAGCCTACCTGCTCTATAAAGCTTACCTGCCCTGTACAGCCTACTCGATGTGTACAGCCTACCTGCTCTATAAAGCTTACCTGCCCT
>JABFEB020000040.1:34599267-34612022 GCA_019775895.2 Stomatorhinus ivindoensis
TTTTCTGGTCGTTTCCAGTGTCTCCTGCTCCACCTTATTGTTATGTACTGCGGTGTTAGAAATTTTGAACCTGGAAGAACCTGCTGCATAGTGTAGCCTCTGCCAACAGAACCACGATTAAGCCGGGATTTTAAAATACTGTTGAAAAATATAGACTGGTCTCTTAATTTTTTTCCACGGCTGTAGATAAAAGGACATAACTTTGTATTCCCTATAGTCCCACAGTTGGAAGAGGATTGACATGTTTGTGTGGGAGGTTCAGGGCAGCGATAGTAATGCCTGTTTTCACTGAAACACATTGTTTGGAGCAGAGGCAGCCCTTGGTGGATGGTGCATAATCATTCTTCATACGCCAGCCGCCCACCAAGAGATGCACCTGCAGTGTTTGCACTGAGATGGATTATGCAAGGTTGTTCAGTTGCTTGTTTCCATTTAGAGAACTGAATATCTTACTAAAAAACGGCAAAAAGTTGGCTCCAAATTGGCCTTAGTGTGGGAATGTACCCAGGGTGTCCCCGTGACTCATTCCCTGTGTTTTGTATAGCTGATGAGCAGTTGGCAGATGGATGGATGGATGGATGGAGCATATTCTCAATCTGTGAGTAACAAAATGTATAAAGGTAAATGCTAAATGAGGGGCTTCTTCAGCTTTGTACCCCTGGCACCCTTTCAGACTCCAGTCTGGGTCTTTAGTAGAGCTGCTAAGATGGTGGAGGTCCACGACTTGCTGTGGTACCCCTCCCTGCACGGGGGCCCAGTGGCCAGTCCCATTCTGTTTGGGGTGTCCTGCTGAAGGGACATAGGGTCACTTTGTCCTCCCTTTGACAGTAGGCACTCCTCTTTCCTTCCCCGCTGTAATGGATCTGCCCCCCCCCCCCCCCCCCCCTAGGATTCTATAGGCTCTGCATGTCTGGCTTGGTGCTGGGAGGGGGGGTTGCAGAAATAGCAGCCAGCCCACAATGCCTGAGTGGGAGGGGGGCAGCAGGAAGTCAGCTGGCCTGCTCCTTGACCATAGAGCACATGACACAGCGCCACATGGGGGAACTGAGCCAAGCCAGTGCAGCCCTGTGGTTGGGCCGCCTTTCAGGGCCGGGACAACTGACGAGATGGTAAATGCAGCTACACGCACATTTATGGGAAAAATTTCACATGTGTTTTATAGGGCTCCAAGGCTGTATGAATACAGAGACAAACAAGCACGACAATCAAATTTGAAGGTTAAAAAGAAAAATGCAAAAACTTACACAAACAACAAATATTACCTGTGAACAAGAAAAATGATAACGACCAAATGTTAACGACAAAATGATGAAAGATACAAAAGAAACACGGAGGGCAGTAGGAGGAGCTGGCTGGGAAACCTGCTGGTGATGCTCCCCAAAGAGGAGACACCGAGAAAACTGCTCTTGGCTCCCAGGTCCAAACCGTAGCTGCTCTCAGTGCCACACTGATCCTGAGCCTCCTCACACTAATTCATAGCTCCCTACCTCTCCACACTGATCCTGAGCCTCCTCACACTAATTCATAGCTCCCTACCTCTCCACACTGATCCTAAGCCTCCTCACACTAATTCATAGCTCCCTACCTCTCCACACTGATCCTGAGCCTCCTCACACTAATTCATAGCTCCCTACCTCTCCACATATTGATTCTGACTCCCGTCTCTACCCCAGAGTAATTCATGCTTCCCTAACTACCTCCCATTCCATTGATCCTGACCTCCTTCTCTACCCCTCACAGTAATTCAGACCACCCTATTTACCTCCCCTCACACTGATCCTGACCTCCTTCTCTACCTCTCTCCATTTCACACCTCCCTAACTTCCTCCCCACATAATGATCCTGACCTCCTTCTCTCAACCTCCTTACTTCTCAAACTTATTCAGACCTCCCTAACTACCTCTCCACTAGCATTAATCTCACTTTTCTCATGCTAACTCAATCATCTTGTTTCTCTTTGCTCATGTAACCCGGGACTTGGGAATACAAACAGTGAACTGCACCTGGCTAATGAGTGTTGTCCTGTAAATCTATTCCAGTGAGGACCCCCCCACACACCTGTGGTCCCCTGCTGAAGGATGTTTGAATAAAATAGGATGAAACCATCTATCACTGCACAACTGTCTTTGTTATATTCTGCAGGCAAAGATGGCACGGTGAGAACTCTCCTGCCCCCCCAAAGGCCGTCATTTCCAAGTAACCTTGAACAGTAACGGCAGGGGCGAGGCCTAACCTTTGACCCCAATGTCCTCTTCTTGCTCACCTGCCCCTCATGTTTTCATGGGGTTGTGTCCATGTTTAGATGAAACATTCTGTCTGCACCTTAGTTCTGTTTGACAGATGATTTGTGGGCACTCTAGAAAAAAATTCATTATAG
Source organism: Stomatorhinus ivindoensis (assembly GCA_019775895.2). Classification (NCBI taxonomy): domain Eukaryota; kingdom Metazoa; phylum Chordata; class Actinopteri; order Osteoglossiformes; family Mormyridae; genus Stomatorhinus; species Stomatorhinus ivindoensis. The sequence continues at coordinate 34,601,645 of JABFEB020000040.1, forward strand.
TTTGTAAGTTGCCTGTTTCCCAGAGGATTCTGGCAGGTGTTGACATGCAAATGCAACAGAATGGACATGGGGCATCTTATGACATTACCTGACAAATGCTTTTGTCATGAATCAGATTTACACTTTCTATAATAATTCAAGAAATTACATATGCATGCAATTAAATGTTCTTCTATCCAAAATTTCATTCAGTACTCTTTAGTACTTGCATTTAATATATCTTCTTGTGAACTGATAAATTTGAGGATTATAAGATCTGTCCAAGCTTTTTCAGAAGGTTAAGTGATGTAGGACACCTGGATTGTTGTGACAGTATGTGTGGAAGATAGGATTATGGGAGTGACAGTAGGGCTAATGTGGTCGCCATGGTTACAGTATGGCTATACTGTGAGACATCAGAATTAGAGGGAGTCCCTCTGTATGTTAGGTGGCTTGATCAATGGGGTGCGGTGGAGGAGAGTAGTTTGTTGACAGGCCAGTGACATCTTGCCACTAGGGAGCTCTGGGTCTGGGTTAAACTGGAGTCAGAATGCCTTTGGCATTGGAGCAGGGAGGTGCTGATATGGTCTTTGAAGCAAATACTTTAGCAAGAGAAAACAAAATCTTACCTCTCCATTTCATGATAATGGATTGTTGTAGTTAAAAAAAGAATTTTAGGCAAGTCAGACTGGGGAATTTATGTCTTGTGAGAAATTACATTGTGAGAAATTACAATTACATTGTCTTTAACCCCTATTCTGCCAAAACAGAAACGCAGCCCATCATAAAAACAGGGGCCTCATCTGAGGTTCATCAGTGGCTGCAACAATCATAATGGTGATCCTATGTGTGATATCATCAATAATGTGGTACTTGGAAAGCTTATTATTCCAGGTTGGGTCAGCATGTCATGGGCTGCGCCATGCTTTTCCCAAGCAAACTATTTTAAAGAACGAGCCTAATGTTCGAGAGATCTGTGAATGTCACCAAAGTAATAGATTTCCGTTTTCCATTTGAGCATCTTCAGCAGCATGAAATAATTAACTGTCGTTTGATGACCCAGCCAGAAAAGATGCATCCTTTGCCATCAATGCATTTTAAAAGTGTCAGTGGAGATGGGGGCTGTTATATATAATATATGGCTTTCCATTCCCCGCTGCAGTCCAGGAGCTTTGACGTCACATCCTGGAGCTTCAGCGGTACAGAAACAGCCCTCAGTCGGTGGCAGCCCGTGAGTCTGGAGCAGTGCCGTGAGGTGAGGCACCCACCCTGTCAGCTATTAAGTGTAGTGAAGCCTCAACAAGCTAAAATAGCACAAATGGCATGGTAATGCTATGCTAAGGCTATGGCTATCATTAATGCAATGGCAATCAATACTATCACAGTCATTAATGCTATCGCTATCATTAATGCTATCACTATTGCTATTAAATGGTCCCATCTACACACAGAGTGACCTGCTGCTTGGTAGCTATAGCAGCTGAAATGAGGTGCTCAGGGTGAGCTGGAGGCTCTCCCTGGCTGATTTCTGCAGCGGCCTGGCTTTGCTGCCCAGGGACCCAGGACACAAACCCTGACAGTCATAGAAGATTCAACTGACTGTGGAGCTGCCTGCAAGCCCCCTATGAATCATAGGCCTCTGCTCGCTGCAAAGGAGCTAAGGGTATTTATCTGTACAGACCAAACAGAGATCATACTCGTTGCATCTACTGTCTGTTTTGGTGAGTGGGGAGGGGTTTGTTTATTTGACCTGCCCCCGTTTACTGGGTCCACAAATACCTCAAATACTGGTGATGGACATGGATTTCACACCAACCATGCATGGTCTAAGCCAGATATCATTACATATTACAAATCAGTTTGTGTGAGAGACTGGTCCATCGTTAATTGCTTTTAGATGAGGCTCAGATCACCTAAAATGGCCGAAGAGATATCATAATTTGTACAGTTTAAACATAATGCCTGTGTTGGAGCACTTGTGCACTGAGTAGGTATGTTCGAATCACTTCAGAGAGGCTGAGCCATGGGTCCATCGGCTGCCATCACACATATCCAGAAGAATGAGTCCTTGCGTGATGTCATCAGCTGGGTTGTCTCCCGATGGCACGTATCGCCATACAGCTCTGTCAGCTCCTGGACCTCTGCAACTTGAGTAGCCACAAAAACTTTGTAGCAGCATGAACCTGACAACACTCATGTAAGGACAGTCAATAAGTCAGACCACAATGTGCAGCTATGGATGGGAAGGGTAGGCTCAGTGGATATAACCTTGAGGAGCTGTGCACCTGTGTGGGCCGCACACAGCTCCAAGCGTGGAATGGACTGCTGCTTCTGGGGTGCAACGCGGGAGCATGCCGCAAGGAAAGAGACCTCAACATTGCCCCTTTTATCCTCAGTCCTGAGATAAGCAACAGATCCATATGCCTGCTCTGAAGCATCGCAGAACAGATGGATATTTCTCATAGTGCTGGGCTTGTCCATTTCTGGGCTGGAGTAGCATCTGGGTAATGCTATCCTTTGCAGGTGTTCCAGCTCTGCCTCCCAAGAACGCCATGAGTGCAGCAGTTCCTCTGGTAGATGGGCATCATCCCACTCCCTTTTCCTGTCCCACAAGTGCAGCACAAGTATCTTTGCTTGGGTTGTATAAGGTACTATGTAGCCAAGAGGGTCATACTGGCTAGCAAGAACTTTATATATGTTCCTCATAGTGGCTACAGAATACTCAACCTGATGATGCTGTTGGTGAGAATGTCAGACTTGCAGTTCTACTGCAGGCCAAGGGCAGTCTCCTGAGAATCTGGTCGACTGTGACTGAGCCACAACTCACAGCTTGTTGATCTGGCTTCGGCTGGGAGGTGGTCAATGATGGATGGGTCATTACGTGACCACTGCCTTAACTCAAAATCCCCCTCAGCTAAGAGGTGACGCAGTTTGTCGATTAGAGTTTTAGCCCTATCCATTGAAGTGAGGCTCAGTAGACAGTTGTCTACGTAGAACGACTTATGAATGGCAACCCATACATCTTCATCTGTCTGGCTATGATCTGTCACATGCTTGTGCAATGCGAACGTCGCACAACAGGGGCTACAGGTTGTACCAAAGGGAAGAACTTGGCACACATATATGCTCGGTGGGCAGTTTCGCTTCATCTCTCTCCACAGGAACCGCAGCAGTGGTCTATCTGTGGGAAGCAGCCGCACTTGGAACATCCCACGAATGTCACTACTGAAGGCGATGGCATGTTCCTGGAAACATAGGAGTACAGCCAGTAATGAGGGACCTAGGTAGGACCAGGCAGTAGGAGTTCATTTAAATTGTGCCCTTTGTGCTGGAAAGAGCAGTTATATACCACACGGTTCCTTCCATTGTGTTGGACTACATCGTGTGGTATATACCATGCCTCCCCTGACTTCACTATCTGACGTGGCTCCAGTTTCACCACATGGCCTGCTTCTACTAATTTATGGATTTCCACCTGATAAGCAGAGGCTTGTTCTGCCGCCGTTGCCAGAAACTTCTGAGTGCCTCTCAGATGTGGTAGTACAGCTTCTGGTGAGGCGTGCAGTCTAGGCATGTTCTTCACTCGAAGGAGGGGCGTGGCATACCGCTCGAGGCCATCAACGTTCACCCTGACCGATTGCTGCTGGAGAGCCATTGCTTCCTCATCTTATCGGGATCTCACAACCAGCTTCTTATGGTAATATGGAAGCACATCCATCTGCCATAACTTCTCTACGCATAAGAAGAGGTCCATTGAGGCTGACACAGATGTGAAGAGGCATTGCGGCACTTGAGAACCGTACCTGATATCCTGAGCTGGGCCTTGTAGAGTCCATCCCAGACGTCCTCATGGCGGCTGGACCACCAAGAGGGCCCAATCGAATTAGTTCTATAGGTATAATGAGGTGGGCACTGTCAGAGTCAATCAGTAGCATGAGGCGTACTCAGTGCAGGTTCTGAAGAGGCAACCCAGCTAGATGTTTATACTTCTGCTGCAGTGCACTAACAGGGTGAGTGTGCTCTGCTAGCCCCAGAGACGCAGCGGAGAATGCACTGTAAATTGTATACTTCTTCAGCTCTGCTACAGGGGATATTATGAAGGATACTGACTCCCCCTGAAGCACTTGCAGCTCCTGTCTGACTGTGCGGAGGGCCAGCTTCTCTGGTTTGCCTTTAAGACCCAGCTTCCTCACTACTGGGTGAAGGAGTATAGTACGCTCTGAGCCATCATCCAGAACAGCATATGTCTCTAGAGACCTGTCGCCATTCCTTATGTTGACCTTACTTATCTTCAGAAGCACCTTACAATTATAGGCTGGGTGGTCGACATACAGATCCTTACTCTCTGTACTCACAAGACAATTCTCGGTCTTAGTGGCCACTGGTGTTCGGGGACTGTCCTCTACTCTCTCATTCACCTCATGAAGCACCAGCAGATGCCTTCTATTGCATACTTTGCTGCCTGATGGCTATGGCCGCATCGCCAGGACTTGTTGTTACCTTTAATCCACTGCACCATCTGCTCCTTGTTTAGCTGCTTGAAATTAGCAAGCACTGTTTAAACATTGTCGCAATACGGGCAGTAGGCCTTCCCGTTTTCCATCTTACTAGATCTACTGGCTAGGGGCTCTGATGCAGGTGTGTCTGCCGGGATACTGGCTTCTGCAGCCGCCTCTCTCCCCAGGAGAACAGTAGTGGTCTTACTGGTTTACTTTGCTTCCTTCCGGCAATCTCTCGTCTTGCTGAACGGCTCCTCTTTCTTGCAGTTGCCATACGTTACACTGTCTTCTTGCACTTCAAGCTCATATACCAGCCATTCAGCGAAGTCAACAAGCGTGGGGATAGCTACTCTCATAGGGTGGATGAATCTCTTAAAGCTGGCAGTGAGGTCATGGGGCAGCTTACCTAGCGATCGTGACACGTGGGAGCCACACTGAAGCTCTACCTGGCCTCTTGTCCCTAGCTGCTCTAGCATACCCACCAATGAGCGTACATGGAGGGCGAACAGACGAAAGGCCTTTATATCTCCACTGCAAACACTTGGACCGTCCATTAACTGTGATACACTGCACAGCCAGCTTGTGAGGCTGTCCATACATCATTGTGTCTGTGTAAGGCTGTCTGGAATTGCAATATGAATCTGCCACCAGCAAAGCATCTTCACATCTAAGGTGATCTGTGAGGATGTGGAACTTGTATCTCTCTGTGGCGTCATCTGGAAGGATATTGTCCAGTGCAATCTTCATCCTAGCAAACTCTCTTGGATTGGGCGACACCAGGTGGGGGATGGTTGGCTTAGGCCCTCGTTAAGTAAGCTCCTGGGCGCGTGGTGGGTGTACACAGTAGGAATGAGGAGGGGCGAGTCCTCTCTCCATTTGGCCTGTGTACCCATGCTGTGGTTGATGCGGCAATGGCCTCGCCCGAATTCTCTGACCGTAGCGGTGTGCACAGGGAAAGCTGACTCGAGAAGGAGCAGAATAGTCATAGCATGTGAGCGGCATCCTCTTCTACCTGATGAGCGTCTCTAAAGCGGAAAAGGTCATCTGATAGCTCATTGCCATCTTCAGGTGAGACAAACAGCACTTCTCTGTGTCCAGTAGGGTGCAAAGTGTCTCGGATTTCTCCTGCCCACAGTTATCTGTACTTGCTAGTAGACAGGAATATGGTCTAAAACCACTCTCATCCAGCCCAGGAAGTTGCATCGTCACACAGCAATTCACTGATACGGCTCGAAGGACCAAATTGTGTTGGAGTGCTTGCGCACTGAGTAGGTATGTTCGAAATGCTGTGGGGAGTCCAGTTAGAACTCTGGTATAACCGCAACAGATTCTGGATGACTTGAACTTCTCTCAGTGAAGTCTCCTTTATTTGGGAGTGTACTGCAGCTGTTATGATTTATTACGTGGAAAGTAGGGTGTGGTCTGTAAACATAAATAACATAACACAATGCAATATAGTCTTAACATTATAAGTACTGGTTACAGATTACACTGCAACGTATTATAGCTCGTCTCTGAATTATAAACCTAAATAATACGTACCCAGGATCACTACTTTAACTAGCCAGCAATATTATGCACTGCTTACTAAGTACATACAGTTAACATGGCTAAGCCTGCACTTTGCATAGGGCACATAAATGGTAGTATGCGTGTGCTAATAAACAATACCGTAAACAAACCTTAATCCGTATATACATATCTCCAACATAAAGGCATTAAACCAAGGAATGTATATTTATTATAAAATAGTATAGACAGTCTTACGATTAGCGTCTCCACTAACATGTAAACTTAGCATTATTCACAAAAGAAAGATCAACTTACGGTTTTCATGGACGCACACATCCCACGGTAAGAAACGGCAGGTTATAAACTGAAAGTACTGAACTTAACTTTATCACGGGCTTAAACTTGCTACATAACTAAAGCAGGCCTTGCAAAAAACTCCCGTGCATTTTTCCAGGCCTCCCTCTTCGTCCCGTGACGGGGGACGCACACGCTCTGCACAGATTTAAAGGTACAGCCGGCCTTTTTAACAATGCCAGTTCTGAGATGGGAACATGAAATGTGTGACCTAAGAAAAAAATTGATCAAGAATGTTTTATTGTTCAGCTATTGGAGCATTTAGGGAATCTGCGGCTGGTGAGAATGAAAATGCGATTTGAGTTTTAATGTGGACCATGAACCATTGGTCGATTGTGCTTTTGGACCAGGCTGGTTTCCCCAAGCCCAGGTGCAATGAACTGGCTGCAAAGATGGTATGGGAATTTCAGGGGAGAAATGAAGATGGGTGACAGTGGAGATGAGGTGGCAATTACGGGGATTAATGGCGTGTGGGGGGATGTCCCTTACATACCTCTCATACCTCCAGCCAGCACATGTTTTGGGCTGTTTTACGAGAGAAGGAGACTAGCTGATACCCCGTGTAAGAGGAGACAAGCAAAGAGGCATGAATTGTGTAAAGCTCTCCTGCAGTGTAGTGACCTCAGGGTATATCAGTGTTTTTCTTAATGTTGTGGGGACCATTTTTCAGGTCCCCAGAAAGATCTGTGAATGCAGTCAAAAAAGTAAAAATGCAAAAAGTCTCATATTTTGTTTGGTTACTTACAGTTAAGGTGAGGGCTGCGTGGGGGTTATGGTCGTCCTAAAAAGGACATTGCTGCCTTGGAAAGGGTGCAGCGTCGGGCAACAAGAATGAATCCTGGGCTTAGAGGAGAGGTTAGCTTGAGCTGAATCTGTTTCGCCTCAAGCGAAGGAGACTAACGGGGGACATGATCCAGGTATATGAGATTCTAACAGGTCTGGATGCTGTTCAGCCAAATGGCTACTTCAATATTAGTTTAAATACTAGAACTTGTGGCCAAAAGTGGAAATTAGCAGGAGAACACCTTAAAATGAATTTGAGGAAGCATTTCTATACACAGCGTGTAGTCAATAGTATGGAATATTCTTCCTGCTAGTGTAGCGCAAGCTAAAACCCTGGGTTCCTTTAAATCAGAGCTAGATAAGATTTTAACAACTCTGTGCTATTAGCTATGTTCTCCCCAAGCAAGCTTGATGGGCCAAATGGTAAATTTCTTATGTTCTTATCTTGGGACTAAAGTTTTCCATATAGAAGTGACTGGAGAGTCCCCACAAAGATTTAATTACAAACCTGTGTGTGTGTACGTATGTGCACGTGCATGTATGTGTATTTGTACATGTGTGTGTGTGTCTGTTTGTGTGTCTGTATGGATCTGTCTGTGTGAATGTGTGTGTGTGTGAGCGGGTATACCATAACTTACATGATGAAAACCTGATTTCTCCCTTATGGGGACCAGTTTCAATAAAAATGTGTGACTGCAATGAAAAAAACTAGACATGCAATGGTTAGGGCTGGGTAGGGGTTAAGGTTCTCATAGTTGGCATTAGCATTTTTCCCATAGAAATGAATGAGCGGTCCCCATAAAGATATGTTTACCCGACTGTGTGTACCTGTGTGTGTGTGTCGTGTGTTTGTTTGTCTGAGAGATGAGAGTGTTTCTGGGAGATGATTAAAGCGGAAATCATGCAAATCTCCTCAGATTTTCCACACAGAGTGCCGTATCCTTGTCGCTGGGAAGAATAACATCCCTCTGAAGGATTTTTCAGCAGCTTCCCCCAAAAAGAACAAAATGCCCCCCCCCCCCCCCCACACATTTTTCATCCTTCTACTCACTCACCCTGACGCATGCTAAAAGGTGAAGATATGTCAAGACGGAAGCTCAGGCAGACAGGCAGCACGTGTGTAAGTACTGTCCTGTCCAGTGTGTAAGGTAAGATCGATAGTATCACATTTTCAAAAGGTTGGCACATGCTATTTGCATATAGCTTAAATATTTAAAAGAATTATGTATTAGATAAGATACGGCATACTTTATTGGTCCCAGAGGGAAACTCTTGAATAATTATAATCACTAGTATATAGTAAATAAGTAATGTTATAAGACTATATTCTTTCAGGAATTGTTACGCGATAAAACCACAGAAGGTGAGAGAAGATCCTCCTGCTCTGGGTATGGGCTTGTGGTGATCACAGCGCAAAAGCACTTCATAGTGTGAAGCCTTCACTAATCCACACCACTGGGAGATGGCCCCTTTCCACCAGGATGGATGGCAGCTTCAGTGACAAATCCATGCTTCCCGTCGGGAGGAAAGTGGCCCCACACTGTCCTGGGAAGCACTCCGCAGAGGAGGAGGAGGAGAAGGAGGAGCTGGTGCTGACTTTGGGGAGAGCAGAATACTTAGACCTTGATATACTTAACAATATGATTTTTCTAAATTCACTGGGAAAAAACATAACTGTGTATATGGTCTATGCAGCACCTGAAAGTTTCATGTTTTCATGTTTACTTTCTCTAAATGATGTATGATCTTTCTGTTTCTTCGGTTATGGATGTCGGTGTGTTGGAGGCTGGTAGGAATGATGAGGGCGGGATTGGTAATCGGGTGAGTGGGAGTTGGGCGTGGGGGGACGCGGGGCAGGAGGGGGTTGTAAATGGGGGCTAAAAAGCGACCCGACGAGGCAGTGATTTTATTTTTATGGCAGGAACGAACCCTGTTGTGCTGCGTGACCTCTCACACCTCCCCCTCCATCAGGTCTGCTATCCTGCAATTTCATTTCGGCCCACTGCAAGGCTCCGGTGGAGCAGAGATTTACCGGCTCGGCGCTGAGGATGAGCAGCAGACGGATCTGTGGGGGTTAGGGCAGTATCAGCCGGGGGCTTCTTCATTCTCGGAGGATCTTGTGGAAAACCCCGTTTTTTACACCTAGGTTCACTGGACCAAATAGCAGTTCATGACCTCTGCTATTTATATCTATGGTAGTACACTGCTGTTGCTGCTGTTTAAGCTTTATCTAAGGTATCTTACTTCATAAAATGCAACCCAAAGACTGTAGTTTTCCTTGAATACAGGGAGGATATTTATCTGTTGGTCATAAATATGAGACATGACCCCAGAAGGGTCTATTTAATTGGTTGAGGCAATGTGGTTAGGGGATGATAAACAGCAGTTATCTAAAGGGGAATATTAGGCAACCACCTGTTTATAAAAGAACAGAAACAACAAAATAAGAAGAAATTACCCAGCTCCCCGCTGGGCGGTGCCATCCTGTCAGACTCGGCTGTGATCCGCTCCCCGGGATCGGAGGGCATTTTCCGAGGTTCTGTATAGCCAGCATTACTGCCTCCTACCCAGGTCTGGCGTTGCCGTGTGGCGAGGCTGTGGGTTGATGGCTCCGTGGGCAAATCGGAGCGCTGATGTCACCTGGCCAGCGGGCAACGCCAGCTTGTCGGATCACATCGCCATCATGGCTGAGCCCCGGACCCCCTTCTCCCATCACACAGCCAGTTCTATGTCCCCTCCGCAGGACAGCCTCTCTGTCTGCTCGAATCTAAATTTGGGAGCTTGGCCTGTGTGTGTGTGTGTGTCTTACCCCATCTATGTGTATCTGTTCCCTTGTCGCATGTCTTGCTATATCGGTGTGTGTCTGTGTGCGTGTGTCCTCTCCTGTCACGTGCCGTTTGTGTATGTGAGTGTGTATTGGTGAGTGTATCTATGTGTGTGTCCTCTCCTCTGTGGAGTGTCTGGCTGTATCTGTGAGTGTATCTATGTGTGTGTCCTCTCCTCTGTCGAGTGTCTGGCTGTATCTGTGTGTGTCTCTGTGTGTCCTCTCTCCTGTGGAGTATCTGGCTGTATCTGTGAGTGTATCTATGTGTGTGTCCTCTCCTCTGTGGAGTGTCTGGCTGTATCTGTGAGTGTATCTATGTGTGTGTCCTCTCCTCTGTGGAGTGTCTGGCTGTATCTGTGAGTGTATCTATGTGTGTGTCCTCTCCTCTGTCGAGTGTCTGGCTGTATCTGTGTGTGTCTCTGTGTGT
>JABFEB020000040.1:34626523-34639343 GCA_019775895.2 Stomatorhinus ivindoensis
TCATGGACTCCATTAAAGCAGAAGCATTCACAACCTTTCTACACAAGCCAACCTTTTCACTAAGGTTAGCTTTTATTGTGAAGTATTCAAACTTATTCTGTTCAGTGAAGTACAGATTTCTGGACATATCCCCACATATCCCCACAACTGGACAAATACACACAATATTATGGGAGATATCCAGCTTGTGGTTTTTCCTCAATTTAATTTTTTGTCTTTTATTTTTACACTTATTTTCAACTTAATGTAGGTTATATGTAACTGAGAACAGCAGAATCATGGCTCTTTAAAAAGGAAAAAAAAAAGTCAATTTCTTGTCTGACGTGAATATGTAAGACTCCTCATGCTGTTTCAATGTAATGGCGAATCAAATTGTTTAAGCTAGTTTGAGGCAGCTCACCAAAAAACGTGAAGAGACCGGGCTTGAAATTCCCTCCCCCACAGGGAGCCGCCTCTGTCGCAATAACTCGGTGGCACAAAGTGAAAAATCCCCCCTGTTTTGCATATTTTGCCCTGCGCTTTGATTGTTCAGCATTATGACTGAAGGACTGAGGGAGCTCCCTTTGTCATGGCTGCATAATACCATCATTACTTCTGTGCCGCGGAATTACCATTGATGGAAATGGGATTTCAGAAGATATATGGAATGTAATTATTATATACATAAATGCATAGCGGCTTCCTGTGACTGCACTTTGCCGGCATGGCGAGAAAAGGTGGGGTTTGATGGGAGATGGGGGTGGGGTGGGGGCCTAGGGATTGGAGAAGAATAGGAATAATTCAGCATATAGAGGGGAAGGGTTTGCAGGTTATGGCTGGGTTCATGGTAATAACCCGAGCCTGATTCCATCAGACCTGTCCTTTGATTTGAGGTTAGGATGGTGGTGGGTGGGGCCTGTCTCTCGCCTGGTGTTGCTTGATCAGTGTAATCCATGCTGATGACATTTTCAGCTCCGCCATGCCCGCTTGCACGTCCCAGCCAGGCTGGGGGGAGGTGATTCAATGGGGAATAATAGGAGACTACTGATGACAAGCCTCAGGTTCTGGTTCCTGCTCCCCTGCTTTGATCTGACCCTAAAGGAGCAGCACAGACAAACAAGAGAGATGAAGGAGGGAGTGTCTCACCTGCTCGTCTTCAGCACCACCTTTCCTGTTCCGTGGTTTGAATTCATCCTGGATTTCCGATTTGCAATGGTGGGTCGCAATTACAGAATTAATATCATTGTAAATTACTCTGTTCTCCTGCCATTTCTCTTTGTCCCTCAGAAATAGCTTAGCAAGCCTTCCTCAGCAAAGAGCACGCTCACATCTCCGGTCAGGCGTACGTGTCTTTGAACCCGAGGCCGGATATCAAGTGGGCTTCTTTATACTTTGCGCCTGGCAGGATGGAGGTCCACCTCTTTCATATCAGCCCAGAATGCGTGGAACGATTTCATATCAGAAGCATCGGGTTGATATACTCTATTAATGCCCGGAGTTTCAGACATACTCGACAAATGTCACACGTGAGGCGTTACTCCTCCATAGCACAGCGCCACACACAGGATGGGAGGTGCCAGGGCCAACCAAAAAGTCTTCCTTGGGGGGGGAATAAGCAGTGCAGAAACCAGAAACGATGGTTCCATCCGGAGAATGAAGAGAGAGGATTTTCATGCCAAATGGACCTTTGGTTTTTTTTTGCCAGAACCAGAGACAGCATGTCCGATTCAAAATCTCCTGGCTTGCAGAGAGGGAGTGGAAACGACGCGATACTGGGACGTCCCCCAAACAGGAATGTCTCCACCCAGCTGACAAGTTCACAACAAGCAGGAGAAAGAAAGAAATGGAATTTGGGGGGCTCCTTTAGTTTTGTACCTTGCATACAGTATGTCATTGACGGCTCTCCATAATGACTGGCATCGTTCCCTTACTCCCCCCCCCTCAAGGGCCTCACAGTGTAAATCTAGGGGCCCCTCCGCCTCAGGGTAAATAGATTATTTGTCTTTCCAGTGGTTTGGAGAGATTAAATCACCACAGACGGGTTGTGAGGGCATGGAATTACCCTTCTTCTTAGTTTTACAGAAGGTTGATTCCTGTCACATGTTCAGGTTTTTGGGTTCAGGCGTATTTCTGAGTAGAGAACACAGCCCACACCACTTACCTTACAGAAAAGCATGAGAGAAGTAGCAGAGTGAAGTCAGGCGCTCACATGCTTCCTGCTGGCCCTGGGTCACACACACTGTTGGTCGGGCGACGCCACCCTGAATTAGTTGTGTTTGGAAAGAGGAAGGCAAACTTTACTTGGAGCTTAAAAATACATTAAACAGGCACGCAGGAGAAGCCGCACCATTCCAGTCACATTTACCTCTTGCTGTGTTTTCCATAAAAAAAATCTTCAAGTTTCTCTTTATTTTCTTCCCTGCCTCACCCCTCCCCATGTTTGCAGCTAATTAACTGAATGATATTTAAATGGAAAAATATTTTAAAAGATGAATCACAGATGTTCATGCAAATGTAATGAGCAGTTTCGGCTTTGGAATCTGGAGATGAGGAAAAATCACAACACGGCAGAGCAACGTCCTCGTTAGAAAGGCAGGATCCTGTCCACTCTAAAATGACAGACGCTTCTACTCCCTGGCAAAGACTTATCAGTAAATTAGACCTGAGAGCTTCGAGCGCTGACCATAAGCGACGTGAAGTGGAAGCGGTCACCGTAACCAAATACCCATGTGTAAAAAGGTCACCTTTACTCTATCTCAGACACCACCTACAGTAGACAAATGATGATTTTACATTCAACTTTGTTGTACCTGTGAGCCTAAAATCAAGGAGATTGAACCAGAACGTTTTCTTTTTGTTTCTTTTTTCTCCACTGCAGTTCTCCCTGAAAATATTCAGACAAAACCTGCCTTACATTTTCAGCATTTAACCTACTCTTAACTGTAAAGTGGCTCATTAACTTATGCTGGTTATATTTGCAGATGACGTGCTTTCATGGTGTCATTTCACGGTGTAGCGCATGTTCACGATCAGGACATTTCTATCAACACTGTCATTCATGAGCAGTACAGGTAGGGTGATGATGGTCCTGAAGCCTTTGCCGTCTGCAAGGTTAGTGCCACTTGTCACCATAATTTACTCCAAGCTGACCTGAAGAATCTCCTGTGATATTAACAAGTTAGCTATGCACCCCTGTTTACCGGCTACTAGCAAGCACACATTAGGACAACATTTCACTAATTTCACAGGCTATAATATCATTCCAAAATATCCAGAAATCCATTTATCTTAAATATGTATCCAATACAGGACTTCACTGAGCTTGGATTCTAGCCCGGGAAGCATTAGAAATCACACAACACACACGTCCACAGTCACAGAATTAGGACAACTCATGAGCACCGATCTGTCTAACACCTGATTCATACTTACTGCAGACACAGCTCTGGCACAGAGCCATACCGCCCAACCATTCACCATCATTAAAAGTCATTTTTCTAGCATCAATTCGCCAGGCCTGTGGTGGCGCTGTAGAGCAGAGCTGCTCTTAAAAGTGACATTTCAGAAGTGTGGTGTGGATGTTATATTAAGAATAACAATTTCACTAAAACTAACCAAGCGCAATATACTTAGAAAATACAAGATAGGGTTACTGTTAACAAAACACTTCTGTAAACTGAAATAAAATATATGAAAATTAAATTTAAAATACTACAACAAAATGAAAACTCTAAATATTGCATCTGAACTGAAAAAAAAACAAATGTAAAATACTTTTCATTACATTTTAAATACTGTTTAGCCATGATTTGGTAGCCTTTGGTATCTTTTGTGCAGTATACTGGAATCACAGAAATAGCCAATGGCACTATATCACGACATTTTGCAGTTGCTAGCTGAGTCTCTTTGTCTATCCATAGAAATAAAACTGAAACTTAAGTATATAAAAACTAAACAGACATGCATCTTTAAAATTGAAAGGAATAAAAACACACCAAAGCTAACTAAAAATTTAAGTGGATTCCAAATGAAAATTTTAACTAATACAAAAACTAAATTGAAAAGTGAAACTTCAATAACAGTCATGCAAAAACATAGGCTAGTATATGGCATTGCAGCACAAACCTATTTTATTTTGGTTTGTAGCTATCTGAGAGTCTTTATAATCCCATATCGTGGAATCTTCGAAATGCCATTATTTATGAACTTTCTCAGTCAACCTCTCTCAGATCTACTACCCATTTTTGTTATCATTCTAGTCATAAAGGGTACAATAGGGTCTGATCTACTGACTTCCTGTTACTTTTCTTCAGCCCAATGAGCCATAGAGGCGTGTTTGTGTTACTAAATAGACCATCCATGTTGTTTCAAATTTAGAGTGCTATGTGCCCTTACACGCAGCCCCCCTTCCCCCAATGCAGTGCCCACACCAACCTCAGTGACAAAAATGACATCACCACAGCTACGTTGGCGCGTCCACAATAAGTATGAACCAGCCTAATGTCACATGTCTTAAGATAATGAAGGTAAATCAGAGGAGAGGGAGGGAATGCATGCAAACTCCACTCCACTCTCACACAGAATCCACACATCACATACACGGACCCTTGTGTCTGTGTGGCCACAGTGCTACTAATGTTCAGCCAGTCGATACAAATGTATTTTAAGATGACACAGAAGTCACAAACAAGTCACAAAGTATGTCACAGTAGATTATCCAGAGACAGTGAACAAACAGGAAAAAAAACCTCTTTTTCCTGAATGGGGAAAAAAACTGAAAATGGTTCCCTGATCCATCGTAAAAATTATATTTGAGTGAAACCCCCGGAATAAAGCTTGTGTATAAATGAGCTGCTGCCAATGGATTTTTGAAATTAACACCACGATAAGACAATGACTCATACTTATTATTTTGACGATCTAATGCAAAACGTAAAGCATAAAGCAGAATTAACATTTAGGGACATGTCCAAATCCATTTCGCTATTTTGATGGCAGAAAAACCAGACTTTGTGTCAGCACAAAGCAGACAAAGGTTGTCTGAACTCTATTAATTATTCAGAGGTGCATTTTTGGTGTAACGTGCAATGAACCAATTGGAATGGCGTGTCAGCTCACCTCTACACTGCAGGGGAGCATGATCTAAGGCGGATTGCTATTACGAATGGCACGTTTCGCCAAGGTTGCTTTTCGCCAGAGGAAACGGACATGCCCCTGCACAAGGTTAAAAGGCATGAGCACACCATCAACGGTACCACCACTGTTACACCTCAGCCTTTCGAGGAGAAGCAGGCGCAGGGTGAGGTAGCAGCAAGTGTGCCATCATTTTCTGGCATCACCATGTCATCCGCACAGTGCCGAAAGTGGTATGATGATGTGAGAAGACGGGGAAGAAGGAAGCTCAATGCTGAACGAGAGCAGTGGCTGCGAACGGGGACTTAATTATGCTTATGTGTTTTATTTTAATTTTGGGTGTGCAGTTTGCAAAATATAAATAAAAGTGCAATCTTTGTTAAAATAAAACATAACCTACAGTTTTATGGTGTTAGAATGTTCAAATAAAAGGCAATTGGGCTGTTATTTTTCTCCATCTCACAATTTAGATTCCTTACCAGGCTACAGACGATTCAGCTCCTTCACCAGCTGACCCCTCCTTGCCTGTGCTGGTACCAGCACACACTGCTTTGTTGGCATTGGCATCTCACCTTCTAAAGTCCTCTAATGTGTCCTCATTTATGTCCAACAGACATCCATCACATATGGCAATCTTACACAACATACAACATGCCACAAAGAATGCTGCCACCTTCTGTTACACCTGACTTGCCTAAATATCAGCCATCTAAATGTTCTATCAATTATAGTACATGCTTAATTCTGAAAACGACGTGCTAAAAAAGATTTTTTTAATGATACAATTTTTTCCTTTGCTTTATATATATATATATATATATATATATTATACAAAATGTATAAAAATAATAAACATAAAAAGTATATGAATAAAATAAAATAACAAAAAGCTATTAGTGCACCTGGAGGGTACAACCCGTGTCTGTTACGAGTTGTGCACTCGCACGTTTCTAAAATGCGCCGCTTAAATACCGTTTAACAATGCGTCACTGACTTTATACATAGTTTTTGTTGGTGAGAATGCAAGGTCATTTTGTTGCCTTAAAACAGCATTGAGCCCTGCTTCACCTCATTTAAAAAACACCATTCATATGAGTGGAAATCGGGTGCAATATTATTTGCTCTTTTGACAATGTGTGCATATGGTGTGAAAATGAACAATGCGCTGGTATGAAACTAGCAAAATCACTTGGCAACTCGCTTTGTGCCAGTGGAAAACAGGGCTAAGGACAGATTGGACCTTGATATATGAGAATTTCTGTTGTGTAAATTCCCCTGCTTCTGTGTTTGTTAGATGGAATTGGTAAATCAGAATGGTTCGTTGTGTCTTTGTGGTTTCTTAGTGCACCAATTGGTACAATCTTATGAGGGATTTAAGGACTAATGTGGTGATGAAATCCCATTGATAAACATTTTATATGCATGCTTTACATACATTACAAACAGATTATCCACAATCCACAGGTTTCCCCTCTCTCATTGGTTCCACTGGGCTTATGTTTTGTGTCCAACAATGAGCCCAGTTACTATAAATAAAGCGAGAGATGCAACATGGAGTGAAGAATTCAATAAACGTTTCCTATGGATTGCAGGTATGAAGATCTGTCCTCAGAAGTTCCCCCAGTGAGAAGGAGGTAGTCAAAGCAGGAGATCGTCATAGAAAGTCATAGAAATTTCCTCATAAAATGAAGCATGTCAATGGATTAAGACAGTCAAGGCCCTGGGACTGTGAAGCATTCCACAAATCCGTCACTGTATTTTTTTTTTCAAGACAGATCAAGCACAGCATTAGTGTTTAATAATCAACTTATACCCCGCCTTTAATCCAGCTCCCCTCCCACTAATACTGACTGAGCCAAATCCCTCACGCTAACCAGTGTAGGAACAATTAGCACCACTTCCCGGCAGATTCCTCTCGCTTCCTGAAATCATGCACGTGGATGGAGACGGAGACAGTCAGCAGCTTGTTTCACCGTTCTGGAAGATGTTCTATGGGCTGTCAGTCCTGGCCCCTCCTTGTTTAGTTCATGACTCCTTTTTAATTATGTATGGACTTCACCTCTTATAACTTGTTCAGCTACTAAAACAGTAACTGTGGCTGCCATGCCTGGACCGACCATCTTGCATTCTGGGAAATTGGACATGCTGCCTTCTTCCCTGTGAGTGTTGACCCTCTCCTGTGATTATTGTCTCCTCCCCTGTGATTGTTGGCCCCTCCCATGTGACTGATGTCTCCTCACTTGTAATTGTCGTCTCCTCCCTAGTGGTTGTGAATCCTGGCCCTTCCCTTGTGAATGCTGGCCCCTCCCTTGTGAATACTGGCCCCTCCCTTGTGAATGCTGGCTCCTCCCTTGTGAATGCTGGCCCCTCCCTTGTGAATGTTGGCCCCTCCCTTGTGAATGCTGACTCCTCCCTTGTGAATGTTGGCCCCTCCCTTGTGAATCCTGGCCCCTCCCTTGTGAATGCTGGCCCCTCCCTTGTGAATACTGGCCCCTCCCTTGTGAATGCTGACCCCTCCCTTGTGAATGCTGGCCCCTCCCCCTTTTTTAGCTCAGGGCCACGGCTTCAATAAATTTCAATTTAATTTTACAAAACTGTTTAGGTCCTATAATGAAGGTTTTCTTGTTCATGAAACTGCTAGTCGATAAATCTAACATCGCTTTCTATGAGCTTTTCCTCAATTGATTTGCCACATTGTCAATTGGAGCATTCTAGATGGAAAAACAGGAAGAAACTAAACTGAAAAATCATTATTAGAGCTCAAACTGCTACTGTAGCTCTTAAAATAAAACTGTTTATTTATTTCATTAGTTAATTCCCTGTTTTACAGCATTTCTGATCTGGGCACTTGAGGAAAAAGAAGAGTGAAATATGATTTCAGTCCCTTTTGGATTGGATCTGCTGGTGTTACTGGGTTGGGTGACCTGGATGAAGATCTCCAGAATATTCTCGGGGTAGATTTGTCCTTCTAAATGTAGATGAGATACTGACGATAAAGATATTTGACAAAAGTCTAAAACATACATACCAGCACTACCAAACATAGCAACATATTACAAATAATATGCTATATATTTTAGATTTTGTTGTCTTCATAAATAATAACAGGCAAGTAAGACTGAAAAGGAAAACTTTTAAAACACGTTGCGAGAATCATGAACTACTTTCTTTCACATTTGTAAAAAACATAGTAGGCCAGAGGTGTTTATGCCTTTGGGTATAAGTCTAAGGAGCGAACGATAACAATAAGCGTCTCTTTAAGAGCTAAACTTTGAGAGGCAGACAGAAAGTAAAGTGTTTGGGAGTGAGAAGACAGAGGAGGAGAGAGTAGGTAACAGAATGAGAAAAGTGAACCAAAATCAATGAAGATCAATGGGGAATCCAGTACAATGCATATACAAATGCTGAGGTCTTTCTGAGAGTAATTGGAATTGACCTCCCCTCAGGTAAAATGTCTGTACAATAACACTCTTTACAAATAACAAAGTAACAAAGAAGACAAAGGAAAAAATAAAAAATTGATGGGAAGCCTTGACAATGTTTTTGTGAAGAATTTTGACAATTGATATTTCTGTAATACACAAATATGAATGTGAGCACAATCACACACACACATACACACATATGCACACACAATTAATAATCTAAAATAATCTAAAAGATTGCAATCCTAATTTATATTTCGCAATAAAGCTTCCCCTCTCTTCTTGATTTTGAAACACCACAACACCACGGTTGTTGATTTATTCCGAAGCCTTCTTTGAAATTCTCGAGACAACGTCTGTGGCTTTTGAAACCTCTTCATTGTCTGCCCTTTATTCTCTGAATATGAGCTGTGACTGACACGAGAGATGGTAACCTTTCTCAGGATGCAAATTCCTCCAGACAACACCTAAAATACCCTTCGTGCTAGAAAGTGCACAAAGACGAAAGAACAAAAATCAAATAGGAATGGAACAGCTGAAGTTTAACGAGAGATATAAGATTTTTTGACTTGCACCATAACTTCCACGATAATATCTCTTCACAAGACCTGAAAAGAGTATACAGTTATCCAATAAATCCTTCATTTCAAAAGGTAGATGGTATTTTTATATCAATCCTTATCAATAACAGTCACTTAATGCTTATTAATCATATATTCATTCTTTAGAAGAAGCAGTTGATTACCAGATCTAGAATATTCTGAGTCTCTCTCTTATCTTACAGCCGCTGCCCTGAGAATGGGACAGCGACGGAGGCAATGTGGCAGGCAGTAATTCCCTGCTGAGAAGCATTACCATTTCAGCTGAGTCCTACCACTTCGACTTCCCACTTGGTTGAGGCTGTAGCTTTGATTTTTCACATCTGCGTCCCATTCCCAGGAAAGCAGACGGAAGGATAGCTAGTTTCCCCAGCGATGATGTGCCAACACCTCCGTGAAATCACATTAGAGTAGATTAGCTTGGCCATTTGAGCGAAAATAGATCAAATCCACATGGCTAGTAGGGGAGGCCAGAGGAAGGACAGCCAAGGTCTGCTTTGTGACATGCACTGATCCAGCACCTGTATGCAGCTAAGGACTCACGACAAAAGCGTGACTTCATCAGTTTGTCTTTCTCAACCCGGTCCTTGAGGACGATCCACGTTTTTGCTCCCTCCCAACTTCATGCCTGACGTCCACCTTTTTGTTCCCGGTAGCAAGCTGGGAGGGAGCAAAAATATGGACTGTCTGGGGGTTCTCATGGACTGGGAAGGGAATTGCTGTTCTCTGTGTCCAGCTAAGAGTTCAGATGACTATAAAAAGCAAATATAAACCAATGGAAAATAAGCAAAGTACACATGTAATATTTTGAGTTGTCTTAGCAGTATGCACCAAGAGTAAAATTTCCATATTTTAAGATTTATGTTATTTTTTCTCCAGCCGAAACATCAAGCATTTAGTTTTCAGTAGAGCATAACAGGTTTGTCCTCTAAATTACTAAACATGTTAAAGGAAAGAGATGCTTAGGGTAACATTGGTGAATAAACATGAGCCATTACTGAGATTTTAGACTAAGAAATATTATCGTAGGAGGTTGAGATCTCCCTTCAAGATCTCTTAATATACCTGAAGTGGAAATCTCCCAGAGCTATTTTTGGATTCAGTCGAGCCATTTCATGTTTGCTGTAAAATATGCCCACGAAAGATCTGAGAGGTGTGTATCTAAGCAATACACCTTAAATTCGTGTTTATTTTCATATTCAGCAGCTTTATCCAGTATGGGGTGATGGCGAGTCTGGTGGTATAGACATGTGCAAGTCTACTTACAGGGAATGGGGCTAATGCTAGTGCTGACCAATAAATTAGCAGGGTGCTGACTTAGTGTGAAAAGTGGTTAGTGGTGCTATTTTTCAGAGCTTAGCGGCACGCTTTGTTAGCAGCCCTGCCCCTAAAGTGCTCCACGCGTCGTAAAACCTAACGACCGCTAATGTGATCAAAAGTGTGCCGTCCCACTCCTGCTTTCCTGGCACTCTCAGCATGCCTTCATGAATAAGGCAGGGTCCGGGCATTGGTTTATGATGTTTGGTTTAGCGTTGTGGTCGATGTTTTTAGCTATCGCCCTAGCTTGATATTGCCAGCTGAGATGGACTCACTTTGAAGGCCCAGAGCCCAGATCTTGACTACTGACTGCTGACCACCTCCTCCATAACCTCGGAGTAACCCCTGTTTTAGCACCTGTCTGGTGTCTGCTGCTCTCAATCCACAGGTAATCCTTTATCCAAAGGTATTATCAGACCAACAGAAATGCAGTCTGCTCACTGGTGGACATGTAAGTTCCCTCGCTCGTTTTGAGTGGTTAAGGTTTTAAACCCACCACACTCTGTGGGTGCTGCCTTCCTCTGTGAAAAAAGCAGGAGACATAGAATAAATAGAATGAAATTATCGCAAAATTAATCCCAATAATAGGTGTTTCTGATAACCCCTCCTCCCTCACCTTCTTGCACCCCAGTAAGTTTGCCTGGATTTATATTGGGAGACAGTTTAACACTGGCAGAAATTACAGGGCCAGGAGCTCACACTCTTCTGAAAGGGGGGAACCCTATTTTCGGGTTGAACACGTTTTTTGTGCTCCGGGAGAAATCCGCCCCATTAATCGAGTCAGGGGGTGAAAACATAATAATTGCCTTCTTTGTATTAATGTTTGCAGCGCGGCTAGAACCGTGCAGAGGGAAAAGGTCGTTCGTCATCCAATGTAAATGTGATAGCAATTAAGGATCGGCCCTCACACAAATGCCGTGTCTGCTGCTCGCTCAAACGTCATTTGTCCATGGAAAATGAAAGGATTATCGTAACTGGACGATATTCTACCAGAGACAAAAAAAAGAGAAAACAGAAAAGACATGCTCCGATCACAGAATGTTTTCCCTGTTCCTTGGAACAAGCGGACATTTCCAAGGTCATCCTGGCATGAAAGACGATTTTCTGCAGTAAAATATAAATCATTGGTGCTGTTCTCATTTCACACAAACAAAGGTTTGGTTTCAACGATTATAGAAAATAAGTACAACGTTTTCAGTGGTTATAAGTTAAATTGACACCATGCCTATCCATGAAACTACACGAACAAGGAAGCGAATAACCCTGGATGGGGCGCCAACCCATCATAGCTCCAGAGAGTATACTTGTATACATTTATGGGCTTGCACGAGAGAGTGTATCGCATGTACATTTATGGGCTTGCACGAGAGAATGTATCGCATGTACATTTATGGGCTTGCACGAGAGAGTGTATCGCATATACATTTATGGGCTTGCACGAGAGAGTATATCGCATGTACATTTATGGGCTTGCACGAGACAGTGTATCGCATGTACATTTATGGGCTTGCACGAGACAGTGTATCGCATGTAAATTTATGGGCTTGCACGAGAAAGTGTATCACATGAACGTTTATGGAGATGTATTGCATATGACTGAACTGACTGAAATCATTTCTGCCCATCCAGAAATAGTTAGTTTACAAGCATGTTTCCTGCAAGAGTTTTAATATAATTGACTAACACTTTTTTTACTCCTTTAGAAGTAATGGCCAGAGTTTGCATTATGTATATACTGAATGTGTATTGATACCAGTTAAGAGTAGCCTAGGAATGCAAAGCGTCTGCGCCCATGATGGGAAGGTTGCCAGTTTGAGCTCAGCTTCAGCAAAATAGTCACATGTCTGTGGGCCTTTGAGCAAAGCCTTTAGCCCTCAGCTCCACGAGCCTGCCTTTACTGCTAAACTTACTCTCACCTACATATGTCTCATAGAGTGCAAGATGTGGTAGGCGAAAAGAGAATCGCATGGTAATCGATGAAGTCATCATCATCATCATCATCATCATCATCATCATTATTATTATTATTAGTAGTAGTAGCAGTAGTAGTAGTAGTAATTTTAAGATTGTTATGCTCCCAATGCATAGCATCAGAAGGATAGTGAGGCGGACCTCAGCCAACAAGTGGCGTGGTCTGGCTGGTTTATGGTGGTACAGTGGAGGACTAGGTTATGGGGTGGCAGGGGATCCGCATAACAAGTGCTGGGGGGGCATGAGAGCATAATGCACCATTTTGGTGGGGCGGAGAATAAATTTGGCCAGGAAATCCCAGCAGTCATCATGATGGCTACCAAGGTCTATCAAGGGCTACAGATGAAACACCAGGACACAGGACTTTATATCATGAAAATGGAACATCAAACACAT
>JABFEB020000040.1:34659339-34677885 GCA_019775895.2 Stomatorhinus ivindoensis
CCCCCCCCCCCCCCCCCCCCCCCCCCCCCCCCCCCCCCCCCCCCCCCCCCCCCCCCCCCCCCCCCCCCCCAAAACTTTGGCTTTAGCAGGGAGTATAAAAATGGCAATCATTTCCTTTGTCTCGTTTTAGATGTGCAAAGAAAGGAAGAAGAGAAACAAAAGAGAGAGAGAATGCAGGAAAGCGGGAGAGAGAATGAGCAGAAGCTATAAATAGGCAGTTGACATTAATGCATTTATAAATGCACAATAGCTGTGGGCTACCCAATGTGCAGCAGGCTAACATGAGAAAGGAAGTGAGAGAACATTCTAGTAGTCCATCTGCTGGAGCAGTGGAAATTGAAGGTGGCGTTCTTTGGTATTGGTTTGTAGGAAATGATGCATTTCCGTACAGGGGATAAAGGTCACCTCCTGGCGACAGGGCAACGCGTCGGCCGATTTGTGATGCTCTGCCAATGTAGCTGTGCTCCAGTAAAAGTCTTGAGGACAGATCCCACTGCACCTCTCCACTTGGCTAAAACATGGCCTGAAACTATAACCTGAGCCATGAAAACAGGACTATAGCCAGACTGGGGACAGAAAGTAGCATAGATGGGAGCCTTGAGGCAGCACTCAGCTCAGGAGTTAAGCTCTCGCTCTGGAGAAATGAATTCCGTCTGTCCAACCGTCTGTACACGGAGCAGATCAGACCAGACCTGTCCTTGGCTAAAGACTCCAGCTCATTCTAGGTATCTCCAAACTAGCTAACCACCCCCCCCCCCCCTAAAAAAAGAACCTCCTAAGTCTAGACAGTGGGACATGCTCCTTGGGAGCTGATCAGGTAGTATCCTTTATGATGTGCGTGACCATTGCAGATTTCTCAGTGGTCCCTATTTTGTGGTCCTTCTGGATCTCCAGTCTTTCTGTGATGGAGAGTGAATCTGATGGCCCTGTGGTGAAGCCTCATTTCAGCCACCAACGTCTGCAGTCTACTTCTATTGGGTATTACCCAGAGGTCAGATCCATAAGTGATAATAAGAATGGAGATTCGCTATTCAACTGTAAGTCTGGTCTGATGACTAAGTTCCTGCTTCCCCACCACAGAACAGCTCAGTGCTCTGAGTATCCACCCAACAATTACCTGCTCCCTTTTACAATCACCCCTGTCGAACAAAGATACTAAGGTACTTAAACCCCCCACGCCCACCTGTAAGGAGTAATGTACACTTTTCTGCAAGAGGGCTATGACCTCAGACTGCGAAATACTTACTCTCATCTCCGTTGCCTCGCTCCCGGCATCAAACCCCTCAGGTGTGGGCTGGAGTTCCTGATTGAATGAGGTGATAAGAAAAACATTATCTACAAATAGCTGGCATGTCACATCTAACCCCCAATATCGGACGCCCTTCCAGTCATGGCAGTGGTTTGATATGTCTGAGAATCACAAACAGGAATGGAGACATGATGTATCGCTTTCTGGTGTCAAACACCCACTGCAAACATCCTTGACTTTGTGCTAAGTACGCACGACTCTTCCTGCGTTCATAGGAACCAAATACCATGCAGTAGCAACCCATATTCCTAGGGTGTGTGCCTGAGCATGCAGTCATATGCCTTCTCCAAGCTCTCCAAGTGTTATCATATTCCCACGAACCTTCACGCAACTTCCAAGGACAAGAGTTGGTGTTCGTTGGCCAGGTCATAATTCACAATGTTCCTACTGAATCCTATGTTTGACCATTGGATGGAGTCTCTTCTCTAGTACCTCAGCATAGACTTTCCCAGGGAGATTGAGAATATGATCCCCTATAGTTGGAACACACTGACCACCCCACCATTTTAAAAATAGGCTCCATCACTGCTGTCTGCTGTCTGCTAGGTCACTTTACCCATCTTCAATGCAACATTAAGGGGGGGGGGGGCGCATTAACCACACTCAAACAACATCCAACACTTTTAATATCTCTGGATATTGTCATTACCCCTGCAACCTTTCCTCTGATCCATCTGCAGTTTTAAACAGCTTTCACACAATCTCGTGGTCTCACCTCACCTTCTCGACGCATTGAATGATTTTCCAAATCATGGTATAATTGCTCTCTGTAGCCTCTCCATACTCTACCCACGCACAAGTTTGCACCTCGCTGACTCAGTCACTTCAGCTCTGCTAGCCTGTCGGAACTATCCTGCTGATTCAGGAGACCCTCGTGCAATCACTGCCCTGAAAGCTTCCTCTTTCAGCTCGACAGCTTCCCTCATCACTGGTGTCCACCAGCAGATCCTACGGATTCCACCATGTCAGATGCGGACCTCCTACTGGCCACCTCTCCAGACATTGCAATGATTGAGGCTTTGAACATAATCTATGACATTTTGGAGGTTTGGCTTGAATATGTTCCCATCAAACCTTCCAGACCTTTCTAACCATTTCACAATATGCTGATTCAGATGTGACCAAAACACATGGCTTAAACAGAGATGACACAGAATCTGTTCTTTTCAGTCATACTCCTCTCCATTCATCCCTACAGCTGTATTTAAATCGCACAAAAGGACCACAGTGGCCCTAGGATGTGTCCATATTGAGATTACCAACCCTACTTTCTCTAAGGAGTCTGGGTACTTTGAACCTTTGTTTGATGCATAAACACAGAAAACAGTTACCATTTCCCTCTCGCTTTTGTGGGGAAAACCGCAACAGCACAAGCCTCAGCTTTAGGCGTCTGAGTATTCCCACACCCACCTGAGGTCTTTCATCATGGAAAACTCCATCCTGATGAAGAAGTCTAGCTCCAGAGCCCACACTCAGTATGGAGATAGGATTGACTCTTTCTAGCTGATCACTTTGTATGGGAAGGTTCCTTCCCTGCTGGAGTCCCAAACTCCATTGTCAAGGCCTGGTGCCTCTGGGGCCTTCCTCTTCATGCTAGCACTGCAGGTGACCCTCACCCTTCTCCCCGCATGTAGTTCGTCCACAAGATGGCCCTGTGTAGCCATTTTGAGATATGTCCGGCAGGGTTACTTGGGGGGTACATCCAGCGGACACTCGCTGGTGAGCACCACCCCTAGATTTGGCTCCAGTGGTGGGTATCAGTAACCCTAATCCAGACAGGGTGCTCTGATTTTATTGGTACCTTTTATGGGAGACATTTTTGGAACAGTCTGTCTGGCCTCTCTTCACAATCCTGTTTGCCAAGGGAGGCTCTAGCAGGAGATCAAGCTTCAGATAACATACCTCATCAAAGCACACTAACCCCTCTGCCAACATAAGGTCACAATCCATGGAGCGGACATACAGCCATGCGTATGGTTTAAAAATAAAAACACTACATGTGAATTTTGAATTGAAAGATCTTGCCTAGCAACTACCCATCAAAATTCCTGTCAAACTGCAAGGTCGCAGTGAACCTGAATCTTATCCTGGGAAGTACAGAGCTGTGGAAAGGGAGCTGATGTCCATCCATCACAGACCGCACACAGTTCACATAGCGGCTTGAAATGTGGATGGAAACCAGTAATCCTTGAGGAGCCCTTGGAGACATGGGCAGAACATGCAAACTCCACGCATTCGTAGCAGGCATGAGTTCGAAACTCACTGAGCCATCATACTGCTTAGCAAGCAAATTGGCTTAAACGCGGCACCTGAATGCTGCATTATCACCTGAGAATTAGCTACAGTATGTTAGGGTGTACTCACACTAGGCATGGTTGCCGTGAACCGGGTCCAAGTACGATTGTCCCCCCTCCCCACTCCCCCTCTGGCCTGCACTCGCTTAGTGTTTCGGCATCCGTGCCGGAGCACGCTTACGTCATTATGATGCGACGGTGTCAGGATAAACAGGAAGAGCGGCGCTCTCGCTGAACACAATGGACTCCATCGCTCTGGTTACTTTGTTGATGGTATTTTTGAGTCGTTTGGGTCGCGGTGGTGCACAGCCCTCTCACAGCCTGTTGCTAAACACGTCTATCGCCTTCGTGGCACGAAAATTTTCACGCAATCATGCTGCTCGTATGAGAAGGTTTGCAAGGTACCAGCTAAAGTGCATTATGAATTTTGAAATACAATATGTTTATAATGTTTTTTTGTAATGATGACAGTAGCGTTCTATAGATAATAATCATGTAACTTACTATCACTCGGAGCGTCGCAAAAATGTGACGTCACGCGTCCTGTTTCTTGCTCCAGCACGGTTAGCGCCCACACTACATGCAAACCGCACCCGAGTCCAACTGAGCCGTGCTCTGGCACACCTCTTCCAAGCGGGCCAGGGACGGCTAAACGAACCGCGCCCGGGCACGGTTCAGAGCACTCACACTAGTCAAACGAACCTCGCTTTGGTGGTGAAACGCACCCGGGCACGGTTCAAACTGCCTAGTGTGAGTACACCCTTAGTGTGCACGATAACACACTATGTGCACCTGTGTGGTGCCACCATGTGAAACATAAGGAAAGTGCAGTGGGCCGTGACCCAGGCAGGGCTAAGCCAGAGAAAGCGCAGCCCTTGGTCCGTGGCAGAGGCTGAGAGCTGGTGATCGATAGCCCGTCACCTTGGGGACAGGATGTGCTGTGCATTGTTGTTAATTAAGCCTCTTATTGGGGGAAATCTCACTCATAAAATCAGAAGCGCAGCACTGCTGTGAAAGTTGAATGGGATGAGTAACCATGTGACCTTTATTGCACAAGCAAAGTAATCCTGCAGTCACCATACTGGATGGAAAATGTGACCTTGTGACCACTGTTGGAACAGGAAAAATTGTAGATGAGATCAGGTCTCTTAGATTTATAAACTTGCCTACGTGAGATATAAACGATATAAGGAGTATTTTGCATCCACGTGATGTAACACAGAAAAGCTGATGGACTCAGCAGTGATCTTATTAGCATAAGTTTTCTTTCAGCTTCATAAATCGAACATACACACTTGTCTTGCTTACTAAAGAGAAATTGATTTGCTAAATTCAGTTAATCTGCATATCCATATTAGGTCCAATTAACATAGTCTATTAATGTTACACGTATCTGCCACCTCTGTTTCTGCTGGATCAGAGTCCCAAATTCAGGGGAAATAATTAAATAGGCTTTAGAATGCCTAAATCCTCATTTAAATATATGCTAATTTCACACGGTTAATTTGCAAATTACGGAGACGAGGGCTCTCTTCCCTGCTGGCACATTGTTTCACGCAAGTAGGGTGAAGTGCAGGGTGGGGGGGTGAGGGAGCTCAATGTCCCCCCCCCAGCCCTTTATAGGTGAAGTGCACAGCAGAGCAGGGTGGGGTGTGTGGGGCGAGGGAGCTGTATGTACCCCCCCAGCCCTTTACAGGTGAAGTGCACAGCAGAACTGGCTGGGGGTGTGTGGGGCGAGGGAGCTGCATGTGCCCCCCCCCAAACCCTTTACCTCAGGAGCTTTTGGAAAATAACGTGGAGCAAGCAATGCTAAATTTAGACATTTCCTTTTCACAAATCGTCATTATTCTTCTTATTATTATTGTTGTTATTGTTGTTGATGACGATGATGTTGTTGTTTGAGCTGAATCGATTTCTGTCAGACTTTTGCGTAAAAGTCATTCTCCACATGTAAGTAAACCAGAGCTTAAATGACTTGCAAATGTCAAACTTAAATATCAGATTTGTTGTTTTAAACTGAATAATGACTTTAAAGAAATGACTTCAAAGGCAAGTCTATTTAGGCCCCTACTTCATGTATTTTAATTATTGAGGATATGACTGAAAAACACTTTATTACTAAGGTATTCATGCTACCCCAACCCTGCACTGGATAAACGTTTTGCTTGATACATGTATTGATAGATGGTACTTGTATTGATAGATGGTGCGTAGTTTACTTTGTCAAAATGAATTATTAGGCCAAATACCAAATGCATCTCATGATGTTACCACTTTGTAATCAATATCAATAATGAAACGGTGTCACTTCCTGTCTGCCCTACGGAGATGCGGCAGGACCCACTAGCTTCCCTCGCCCTGGTCCCGCCAACAGCCATTTTCCCAAAATGAAGAGAGGGTCATTTCTCCAGGACAGATATCCTGACCCTCTTCCCATAATGCATCTGCCCAGTCATGGCCTCCTCCAATTGGCTGGCATCCCGTCATTCCCTCCCTCATTTCACGCCCACCGCCATGCCTCAGCCTCCTGTCTCCTTATCGGCCTCCCGTCACTCCTTACCCTCCCCTTATTAATTTAGCGTGCCCCCCTTATGGATTTTGATCCTATCCCTTCATTTCTCCATAGCCCTTTCTCCTGCTTGCTCTCCCGCACTCCTTTATCTTTCCTGCATTCTTCTCCATCCACACTGTATCGTTTTCAGTCCACCGGCTGTCACGGATGGTCCAACGGCCCCCCCGAGCTGGATTTCCCAAAATAACCCATTTCTGTGCCGGCCGATGGTTTGCGGCGTTATCGTGTAGCCGGATAACTGGATCTCAATCCCGGTCGGCATTTGGCTTTCCTGTCCTGAATACACGGCTGTTTCTGAGGATTTCCACTGCCGATTCCACTGCGTGTTTGACAAATTGTGATGGTTAAAGGTTAATATTCTCTTACAGACTTTCTTTCTCAGGCTTTGGCCTGAGCATTCCCAGTCCCAACTAGTTCCAAAATAAACAGGAAGAATAAAAAAAAAAAAAAAAAACTAAAATGAAAAACACATTTGACTGATTTTGCTATAGATTTGTCAGGTGTGGCCATTCTGTACTCATTTATACAGCTGAGTACTTACTGAAGCCATTAAAATAATTCACTCAAGGGTAGATTGATGGACAGCTGTATTAGCCCAGAAGTTTTTCTTGGCTTAAAGCCCATATTCTAAATAGTTACAATACCGTACACCTGCTTCTGCGGCAACATGTGCAACCGTACCTCACTTTTTTGTTACTTGCGTGTTATTTAGTGCTACGTAGTGGTACCTAAAAAGTGTTGGTGAGAGCATATAAAAGCAAGGTAGTGTCCCACAGTGTCCATTACTCCTCCATTATTTATACCACATTTGATTCTGCTTTAAAAAGACTTTTGACACGTTGACGTTCAGTGCCAGAATCGCTCCGGTACCTTCCGTTAAAATACGGGCTGCTTGCCTCTCGGTTCACTGGCTGAGGTGTAGAAGCTCTCAGTCACAGACTTCTGCTGTGAAAGCCTGGAGTCCAAAAGAATGCTGCATATCCTGAACTTGCCTTTAAGGGGTACGGATTACTCGCTGCAACTTGGAACACCCGCAAACACATAATCTGTGCTTAAAGGAATCTAGAGTCTAATTGGATGGATCAAATTAAAATCTCCCCCTATTATCTGGGAGATTCTCAGAAAGAGACGAGAGCAAGCCGGTCAGTCTCTGAGGGTATCACCAGCACCTCTCTGATGTCCATGGTGACAGAAATTATTACCCAGGTCGGCAGATATGAGGGTTGCTTTGGTCAGAAATGCACAATAACTGCTCACAAACACATACTAACTGCACCATAACATTTCACAAGCCAGCTATCAAATAAGTTCTTTAATTCTTCAGTAGTATTTATGAGCACGTGAGACATGCACCATTTATGGAAAATGCGAAGAGCTCCCCTGGTGACTGTCAAACCAAACCCATTGCTAAAGTTAACCTTTCATTGTCCCTGACTGGTTTTTAATCTAAAGCCTGTTCTTATTCCCACAGTGCTATTAAAGGTGTCCTCCGCCAGGAATCCAGACCTTTCTATGGCGCTCTCTATGCTAATGCAGATTGGTTACCCCAGCCTCTCCCTTTACTTCGTTCCCCACTCCAAAACCCTCTCAGGGAACCTTCAGTGTCAGAGCTCCATTTGGGAGTCATTCCCAGATATGGCCACTCTCGTTTTAGGCTGAGGCCCGCGTGAAGAGAAAACGGCAATCTCCATAATCTCCTGAGAGACGGCACCCCCTTCCCGCATCGACTCTTGAATGCTCTGTCAGAACTTAATTGTGGAGTACTGTGACTAAATTAAGACCTCTGCCTCACTCACAGGCGGGGTGGATGAGCACGAGAATAAAGGAGCAATATCTTATTTCTGTTTTTGTGTGACAGCTGGGTTGGTCTTTTAGGAATGCGAAGCTCTGTCAGAAGGATAAAGAGAAGCGGACAGCGAGCGGGATCTTCTGGCATAAATGATTGATCTTTCTGGTCAAATGCAGGACATCGAGGAGCCGTTGTTTCCAGCAAAGCACCTGCCGCGCTGCCTCCCGTCCCCTCCTAGGGTGAGGTATCCTGTTATGGAGGAGGAGAGTCTTCAGGAGCATTTGAAATCTGTTTCCAGTGAGATTCTGCACAGGTTGGCAGACTCACTGCCAACGTGATAATAGATATTAAACACAGTCCGTTACCGATTCTCTTTTCTCTTTTCAGCGCGGACCAACCTCAGGCCTCACCCCCACATGGCCACCCAACCTAAGCAGAACCAAATAAATAAATAAAGCCGGTAATGAATAAATGAGAGTCACCCAGGATGCTGGTTTCTCTGTGGGGGTGGAGCGGCAGCGTGTGGTGGGGGGGCTTTTTCTGGGCCTGGAGGGCTCCTAATGAAGGTGCCGGTATTAAAATGAGAGCGCAGGGTCCGCCAGCGCAGGCTCCTCCACTGCGCCTGATTGAAAATGGAACAGCTGTGATGATTTAATTTACATGTTAATAACCAACAGGCCTCCAGAAACCGTCAAATAAATGCCTTTTTATTACCACCCGTATCTTCCCTACTGCAGCAGGAATGGCGGGGGGGTGTGTGCTAGTAATTAATTGTTTTAAGCGATTCTATTAAAATAAAAATTATCTGGAGAAGATGTGCGGCGCCCACTTTGACTGGTTGGCGTGGTGGAGGGGGGGGGGGGGGGTAAAATGTTCACTCGCTATTTCTGCCCACTTCCCCAATATGTGATGTGGTTCTTTCTAGCCGTTGTTCCCTTTCTTTTTCGGCCAAATGCCAGGAATGACTTTTTGTTCCCTCATAATGCAGACTGGTTACCTCTGCTGGAGACGGCGGGTTTGGGGTGAAGAGCTGTGGGGGCGACACTCACTGAGGGCAGGATGTCATTAACCTGAGGGGGAGAAATAGCTAATTTGCACCAGAGCCCAGGTTTGGTGTGGCTGGATTCAGAAAGAGATACAGTTTAGCCCCAACACACACACACACACACACACTCTCCTCATATGCAGATGAAATGTATATCTATCTATCTATCTATCTATCTATCTATTTATCTATCACATGTTTTAACCTGAGTAGCATACAAGGGAGGTGGTAAGTTGGCAGGGAGCATTTGATTACTCCGACAGTCATGCGATTGGAACATATGACTTTCCGGTTAAAGATCCCTAACCCTAATCCCTGGAGCTGTAGAACAGCCCAGGCTGAGGTGATTTTGGAGCCCACCCTGAATCTCAGGGCACACTGCAGCATGTGATATTAACTAAACATAACAAGTACTGATAACTGTGCAAACTGCTTCACCAGTCATACAAAAGCACAGGAATATTTTATAACCTGTCATATCAGTCAATTTACATTCAAATTTTCCTGGTTAGGTTTAATTTTGACCATATTATTTTTTAAAAGTAACGTGCTGGTACACCAATTTTCAAAACTAGTTTCCAGGAAACTATTCCCATTCTCTCCCAGAAGTGCAGCTAGTGTAATGTTTCGTGGATTGTGGTGACTTTGGATGACAGGAGGGGAGACTCATTCTGCACAGAGAAACAAAAAGAGTGAACCTTCACTGTCTGTGACCCTAAAAGCACCAATTATGAAAAGAAGTTTAAGCCCTGGTTGGAACATGTGTGTCAAAGTGCGTACAAAGTGCAGTCTCAGATGTCCCATAAACATTCCACCCATTTTCTGTAACTAGTTATCCTATCTATCGTGGAGGGTTCAGACCCAATCCAGCAGGCTACAGGTGCAAGGCAGGGAACAACCCAGTATGGGGCACCAACCCAGGGCACACAGGAGAACCCAAAGGAACCCCTACAACGACACGGAGAAGTATGAAGCAACAACGCAAACCACTGTGCCATCATAATCAGAAAAAAAGATTACTTTAATTAACAATATATGTTACTTAACTAGCCATTATAATACTCCTGGCTGTAAATGTGTGCAGTTTGCATACTATTACTCCCATGTCCCCATTTGGCCCATCAAGCTTATTTGGGGAGAACTTAACTAACTCAGAGTTGTTAAAATCTTATCTAGCTCTGATTTAAATGAACCCAAGGTTTTAGCTTGCACTACACTAGCAGGAATACTATTCCATACTTTAACTACACCCTGTGTAAAGAAGTGTTTTTTGTAAAGTGAGTCCCAACACTACATTACCTACAAGAAAACATAATGAAACAAACCTACAGTACCACAACAAAAACGCATAAATCAAAAAAAAACACCACCCGCATAAACGCAAAAGCTCCTTCCTTCTTCTCTTGTAGGTGTCACATCCTGGTACTTATATTGACAACCAATCACAGCTGGGGGCGTGGTTTTCAAAGGTAGGCTAGCAGGTGTGAGCTGGGATAACAGTTTATTAACAAGATGCAAAACTACTGAGATTATATTCTCTGTCTGATTGTGCAGGTGTCCTTTAACAGTCCAAATACATGGAGTTAATTTAATTGGTGTTTCTGACACGCCCCTGAGGTTTCATTGGCTTCCAGTCCATAGTGTGCATTCTGGAATATATGCCTTGACAGGAAAAGTACCTACCCCAAGTCACATGTTGTCACTAACCATTTCTTCTACTAATGTTCCCACTGTCACAATTGATTTACTTTAAAAACTGATTTTATTTTAGGCTACTTTGGAAAATGTGTCCACTCAGTAAAGAAAACTGAATAGCAATCACAATAAAAAGAACCATTTTGTCCTTCAGTAGATTAGGGACACAATATTTTAATGCGGTATAGAATTGTTTTAAAAAATATGCACAAAAAGGAATAATATGCTGCTTCATTTATTACTATTATATATTTTTTCCTGACAGCTTCTTGCGAAGAAAGACACAATACTAAGGGCGATGTTGTCACACTCCTTGGAGGGTCCATCTCTCTTTTCTTTTGTGAATGTGCTGAATGAGACAGACAAACTGAAAAGGATTCAAATGTCCAAACCAAAATCAATCTCATAAACATCCAAGCCAATCTTCAGATTTGAGTAAAACTTTGATTTCTGTGGTACTTCTTTTCTGTGTCTCTAACTGGTCACTGCCCCCCCCCCCTTTCCAGGTCTGTCTCTTGTAACCATCTCTTCTTTTCTTCTCCTCAACCTCTTTCCTCTATCTGGCCACAGAGAGGTTATAAAGGACAAACAGACAGGGACATGCTTTTTGAAATCCCTTTGAAAAGTTTTTTTTTCCCGCATTGAATGACCTCCGCCCCCTCGACTCCCCGCATCCTCGGTGCTGCGCTTTCCCTGCATACTCTCCACAGCTTCCAGATGATGACGGGCCTACACAGAGGACTTTGTAATATTCACTAATGAACCCACATGGTTGGCTCGGCCTCCTGGGAAGGGCGGGCAGATAGGGGCCCTGACCAGGAAGAAATAATAATGCAGAGAGAAGTAAACAAGGCAAAGGAACAAAAGAGCAGAAGCACAAAGAGAATAAAGGGGAGGTGAGGAGAATAGGTTCTATCTACGGAAGCCCCTTGGGGACATTCCCATTGATTATGATGCTACAGCCATATACAGGAGAATCCACACAAGGTGAGTTAACAGCCTCCACTCTATGGACCTCAGCAGGCCCATAGGATGGACGAGTGAGTGACAAAGATGTGAGAGGGGCTCTATTGCAGCTGGGAGCATCATGCTGTAGAATTTCAGAAGGTTATTGGTTCATGTCCAATGATGGGTTTCATCAAAGTACTTAACCTAAATGGCTAAAAGAACTCCAGTCACATAAATGATACGCAATAAGACTTTGAATGAACTCTATTACACAGATATAGCATTAGGATCCACTGCAGTACAACGTAGTTGACTCCTGCAATCTGCAAATTATTTCAATAGCATTGGATTTGTTGCTAATAGTGTAAGTTTTTTATTTTTTTAGTGTAAGTTTTTTTTAATGATTGTTTGGATTGATGGTTCTTTTGTTACAATAGCATAGTGTGTTTTTGAATATATTTGAATTGATTGCTCCTGTGTCATTATACTCTAGTATGTTTTTTATCTGTTTGCATGGATTGTTCTTTTGTTAGGCTAATGAAGTAAGTTTCTGTGTCTGTTTGGTTTGTTCATTTGTTGCCAAACCATAGTATGTTTTATAATTTGATTGAACAGCTTGTTCCTTTGTTGTGATAGGCTAGTATTTTTCATCCAGTGAAAGTATGGATCATTCCTTTGTTGCTATAGCGACGTCCATCCATTCATTTGATTATATACAGAGACAAGCCCACTGCACCCAGGTACTTCTACTGCCACATGTCTGTGGGCCAGCACATGCCAGCGTATAGTGTCCCTGACAGAGTGATACAGCAGAGCTGGGTTCTTTCGTGTTAATATCCTGTTTTTTTTATCAGATTAAATAATCATCACTTGGGTGGTTTTGTGTTGGTGGGTATAGGTAATATTTTGTAGAGAAATACCATAGCAAAGAATATTGCATGATCTGCAAAGCAACCAAACATTATTTGTCAGTAATTACTGATCTTTACTCCACTGCTGTTTCACTCTTTGTATCATTTACAATACCTTCATTATCGGTCTCTTATTGGACCATTCAGGACAAATTGTGGGGCAACTCTGGAAGCATGGAAATCCCACATTCCCGTCTGTCATAAAGGCAGCAGGTCCTCCACTCATCTCAGCCTATGGATAAAACACCACATTATTTACCTCCTGCTCGATGACACGCATGCCTGCCTGTGATTTGAGAGGAATGAGAGAAAACCGAATCAGCAGGACTGAAGTTAGCCTAGCACTGCTAAAGGAATAACCTGAAAAAGCTGAGGAAAGGAGGCCACGAGAAGGAGAGGGAGCCAGCAAGGTCATATACATATTTTACATTTCTCAGCAGGCCGCCAAATGCAAGGTGGGTCCCGTGAAAACAGCTTTTTTCCACTGGGGTCGGAGGCCGACCTTCATTTTGACAAAGCAGCAGTCTCTGCCTCTATTGACGGGGCGGGGCTGGGGCATTGTGGGAAGCCAGCGAGGGGGGGCCCTCGGCTGCCAGTCACCGGCAAGGAGCTGAATGCGGGGCGCTGCCAATTGGAGAGGGGGGGGCACTGGGGATCACTAGGGTCAGCGAGGCAGAGACGTGTTATTTTACAAGTACAACAGGTCCTGATGGGTGGGGAGGGACCCCGTCCCTAGCCAACATCTGCCTAAGCCAAGGGGTGGGGGGAGTGTGTGTGAATGGGAACTGCTTTATAACATGTCTGTACACCGCGAACATGGACAAAGCCAGTCGACGTCTTCATTGGTCTTGCCAAGCTTAGCCCCGCCCACCTAAGCCCTCTCAACTCTGTGAAAGACTGACAGAACAAGCACAACACATCCCACCTGCAGTAACTGGCTTTTCATTATAATGCACCATCCGTAACTGTTTATATAATAATGTGACAGTGAGCTAGGAGTTTATCCCAAGAAGAACAGGCTAAAAAACAGGGGACACAGCCCTGAACCCTTCCCCACCCAAACACACAGGGTACTCCCACAGTATTGGTAGAGACAAGTCCATCTATACCCAAATCTATGCTCATGGTTTGCTAATGTTCATGGGTGCCTTTGCTATAAGAAAGCTCCTGTGTGTCTCTGGGCATTTGCATGCATATGATCATAGCATGTATGCCTTGCTTGCTTGTCCATATGTACCTGCAGTATATTCCTGCTTGTATGTATGTGTGTGTTTACTTATCCACACAGATCACCTCTCCCTTCTCTCATTAGGTCACAGACAGTGACTTGGGGTGCTCTTTCAATACAGGACAACAATGGGATGAGAAGTGCTTCAGCTTCAAAGTCAGTTATTGGAGGCTGACAGTATTAGCTTCAGTGTCAGCTAATAGAGGGTCTCAGTATTAGCATTAGCATCAGCTTCAGATAGCGGAGAGTATTGGTATTAACCTCAGCATCAGCTAGCAGAGGCTCGTGGTATTAGCTTCTGCATCAGCTAGCAGAGGTTCTTGGTTTTAGCTTCAGCATCTCAGTATTAGCCTCAGCACTGGCTAATGAAGGCTCTCGATATTAACTTCAGCATCTGCTAACACAGGCTCTCGGTATCAGCTTCAGCATTCACTTACGGAAGCTCTTGGTATTAGCTTTAGCATTGGCTTATGGAGGGTCTCAGTATTAGCTTCAGCATCGGCTAATGGAAGCTCTTGGTATTAGCTTCAGTATTCACTTATGGAAGATCTTGGTATTAGCTTCAGCATTGGCTTATGGAGGGTCTCGGTATTAGCTTCAGCACTGGCTGGCAAGAGGTAAGAGGTAAGAAGCATGTACTGGTTTCAATGTGTTGCAGCACCTACCACATGACAAACCACCTTGAGGATGAGAACCTGAGTTCAGCCATGCGGTGGGTGATACCTCAGCACCACACTAGTCTGAATGGACCTGTGCGAGTTTTTTTTCCCCAGTGGCTGGAGTGCAAATCCTGCCACCGACCCCCAAGTTGTTCCCTGTACGTTGGAGGACCTCCTGATAGGGCTGGATGTGGTTAAACGTCATACCCTGGACAAAGCAATTGCAGGTTAATTAAAAGCCTTGCTCAAGGGCCCAATTGAGTAGAATCACTCTGTGCATTCACGGGATTTGAACCAGCAATGTTCCACTACTCCGCCCACTGGCTGGCCAATGCTCTCAATATTAACTTTAACATTGGCTAGCAGAAGTTCTCAGTGTTTGCTTTAGCATTACCTTACAGAGGCTATCAGTATTAGCTTCAGCATTAGCGTACAGAGGCTATCAGTATTAGCTTTAGTATTACCTTACAGAGGCTATCAGTATTAGCTTTAGCATTACCTTACAGAGGCTATCAGTATTTGCTTCAGCAACACCTTACAGAGGCTATCAGTATTAGCTTTAGCAATACCTTACAGAGGCTATCAGTATTAGCTTCAACATTAGCTTATGGAGGCTATCAGT
Source organism: Stomatorhinus ivindoensis (assembly GCA_019775895.2). NCBI lineage: Eukaryota > Metazoa > Chordata > Actinopteri > Osteoglossiformes > Mormyridae > Stomatorhinus > Stomatorhinus ivindoensis. The sequence goes on from JABFEB020000040.1 coordinate 34,674,412, forward strand.
ATTAGCTTTAGCATTACCTTACAGAGGCTATCAGTATTAGCTTCAACATTAGCTTATGGAGGCTATCAGTATTAGCTTCCGCATTACGTTACAGAGGCTATCAGTATTAGCTTCAGCATTAGCGTACAGAGGCTATCAGTATTAGCTTTAGTATTACCTTACAGAGGCTATCAGTATTAGCTTTAGCATTACCTTACAGAGGCTATCAGTATTTGCTTCAGCAACACCTTACAGAGGCTATCAGTATTAGCTTTAGCAATACCTTACAGAGGCTATCAGTATTAGCTTCAACATTAGCTTATGGAGGCTATCAGTATTAGCTTTAGCATTACCTTACAGAGGCTATCAGTATTAGCTTCAACATTAGCTTATGGAGGCTATCAGTATTAGCTTCCGCATTACGTTACAGAGGCTATCAGTATTAGCTTCAGCATTAGCTTACGTAGATTCTTGGTATTAGCTTTGGCATTAGCTTAGGGAGATTCTCGGTATTAGCTTTGGTGCTAGCCGGTCTCTCTAATTTCAGCATCAGCTTAAGGAAGCTCTTGGTATTAACTTCAGCATTGGCTAGCAGAGGCTTCATGGTGTGATCACTCTGCCAACCCAGGGATTTTAACCAACAACCTTTTGAATTCCAACTCAGAGAATTGACTCCCTCCAAAACTAATTGATATTTCTATAGGTGAGTGTGTCCAAACTTTTGATTGATTCTGTATAGTACACACGAACCAGATCCATAAGGAAAGGTATCTGGTAAGCTGTACAGATTGGGTACTAGAGATGGGGGATGCCATTGATTTTCTATTAGATCTGATTTGATCCAATACCAAGGTTATGTTTCCTTGTGCATTAAATGGTGCTGAACAATGTTTTGAAAATAATTGTGCTAAATGTTTGAAATTTTTGCAATAAATATTGTGATAATTCTAAAATAAATCACTAAAGCATAATAAACTATAGCTAAACAGAACTTATTATGTACCAGTTGAGTGTCAAATAAGTTGGTGATGTTATTGCTGCTAGTTGTGCCAACAGACACAAAACAGTGCCGACGAAGCATTTGCTTTTGCCATCTCTTGCTTCTCTGAGGAATCCAAAATATTTCTTTGGAGCAGAAGATGAATGGCTTTCTCAGGTCAATTCCTGTTCGCTTTTCTCCTCCTCAATCATTTTTGTTAAATTCCTCTCAAATGCACCACACTTTTACTGTAACCTATCCATGATTTCAGTGCAGTTATCGCAGTCCTTGGCATATATAGGACATGAAAATTTGTACATCTAAGTGTATTTTATATAGGAACCTGTGTAGTCTATCACTGTAGCGTACAGCCCATACGCACTCTTTGAAGCATTATTAGTAGAGATGGCACTGATCCGATATGCACTATCTGTATCGGGCAGATGCATGCATGCGTGCAAAAACTGCTAGCTTGGATTTTGGGGGGGGGAGGAAGAATCCATTCCGATTTTCCGTCAGTGATAACACTGACCTAAGAAAATTCGAGATATATCCATTTGCAGAGCTGCACCACCATACGTCATCGCAGTTATAGACACAAGTATAAAGGTGGGAACAATCCTGAGTTAATGATAATGGAATACACAGTGTTAGCTTTATTATGATGTTAATGACGATTTTTTGAAAGACTTCTTCAGCATGAAAATCCTTGTACCCTTAGTGCATCATATCGTAAACAAATGTGCAACAAACCATGTTCACACAAACCAGATCTGTTATGTTGGCTCAGTGGAAATACAAGAAACCTACTGTACATTCACACTTTTGACGTGCACGGTTTTGGTTATTCGCGAATTGGGAACGGAAAATTAAACGGGAGTATTTTTGAAGCTTGCTGAAAAATACATGCAGATGACGCGGAAGCAAAAACAATATTGACAATGATTTGAATTACATAAAATTGTAACAAATAGATTAGTTATACATAATATTTATTAGCGGAAGTGAACATTATATCCTTAATATTAGTCTTTTATGAGAAGCTGTTTAGGACAAAATTGCACATTTCACCTGCATATATATATATGTATATATATATACTAAATGCTTGAACATACTGTACATGCATACTGTCATGCATATACTTCAATACTTCACTTGCACATACAAATATACTGGTTCTAAGCACTTGCATATCCTTCGTCCTATGTTAGGTTTCTGTTCCCATGTCTTATGCTAGAGGGGTCGGTGCCATAAAATACCCTCAAAACAATTATTTATCATCCAGTTTGTTTCTTACTACTCTTCCATAAAAAGATTGGTTTTAATATTTTTGGTGTGGCTTTCTAGACCTTTCTTTGAAAACATACTGTACCTCTCGTTTTTAATACAAAAAATGATGGTAAAATAAACCTCAAGAGAATTATATAAATAAACTGAATTAGTCTTATCTTGCCTTACATGTATAGGCCTTGATTTTGCTTTAGTTTATTTTGTTCAAACAGAGATTCCTGACAAAGTCAAAAAGCCTTGATGCAGTACACAAATCTGTGTGGTGCTTTTACGCATTTTAAACTTAAAAAGGGGTCGGTGCCGACCCCAACACCAGAACCATTATAATCTTGATTTATACTTTAGTGATTTTTTTTGTTTGTTTGTTTGTTTAAATAGAGGTTCCTTACAAAGTCAAAGAGGCTTGATGCAATACACAAATTTATGTGGCGCTTTTATGCATTTTAAATGTAGCAGAGCAAAAACTGAGCAGAATTATGTTTCTACCCCAATTACATTTAATGCATCAAGTAATACATTTTTGCTTGTGCCTACATATTTCTGCATCAGAAAATTAGATCACTAACCAATATACTTTTACCTAATATTGCTGATGCCGTCGGTGAAACTTGCCAGGGCTAGTTTAAACTGGTTTAACTAATCCAGGGTTAAAATTATGATGTTTAACACTCTCTGATTAATTAAACACTAGTTTAAATCTAGACCTTAGATTAAGTCTAAACCAGAGGTCTATGTTACCGAACTGGCTTATCAGGGTAACTTGTCGGACTTAAGGTAGTCTGGGTAAAATGCAAGTGAACGAATATAAAGTCCATTTCAACTGTGGTACCTTAAATCTGACAAGTTACCCCGATAAGACAGTAACACCGCTTCGTAGTACAGGCCACAGGATTAAGTTAATCCATGTTGGCGCAACCCAGCCTATATGTTATCATTCATGCTAGAAGACTATTATGGTAACATGATTATACATTTGTCCCATTCTTAGCATACTCAATGTCTTTATAACACTAAATGCAGACGGTTTGCATATGGAAATTGAAATGTATTGATAGAAATATCTCCTTTAATGCTTACCAGTTTTTAAAAGTGTGTGTGTATAGGGGCGGGGGGTATCGGATTGGTGGTATAGCTGCATATATATATATCCATATATTCTATCCACGATCTCATATATATATATATATATATATATATATATATATATACACTGAGCACAAATA
>JABFEB020000040.1:34732904-34754088 GCA_019775895.2 Stomatorhinus ivindoensis
CCCCCCCCCCCCCCCCCCCCCCCCCCCCCCCCCCCCCCCCCCCCCGCTGAGTGGGTCAAATGAAAATAAATAAATGAAAATGAAAAGGAATCACCATGATCAAAATGAAACCAAAGCCATTTTATCCACAGTGAAGTGTAAGTAAGAGCATCTGTAAGAAAAAAAGCATGGGAACCATCTTAAGATCATCACACCATGCAGTAAAATCCTCGGGGGTGCAGTGGTATAGTTTGGACTTATTTTACATTAAACAATTCAGCTAATAAAATTAATTAGAATTTCACAACGAAAAAGGCACTTTTACCTGAAATATCACTATAGCTGTTTTTCAGACGTAAATTTTTTAAATGTTCCCCGCCCCCTTTCTGCCATCCAGATGGCAAATAATTTATTGATCATTTGATTGGCCAGCATATTTGTCACGCGAAGCGATATCCAAGGATGCATCCAAAGATGGAGCATTCCGTTAGCAGGAAACATACCCCAGCATGTTAATATGTTGACCGTCACACGGAGAGCATTGAGATTTACAAAAACTCACTATTAGAGCGTCCAAATAGATTCTTACCAAATTTCCGACATGGTTGTTCATTCATTTTCTTTCATCATTGTAACTAGAGCTAGGAACATCTGTCAAACTACATTAAGTCCAGCTGATCAAGTAGCTGAAATAAGACCATCTTGTCTAAAGCTAGATTTTCTAAACTCACAAAATGCTTTAACCGTAACGAAGATGGTAGAGAGGAATGTGCATCCATGAAGGCTGCATGTTTAAGGCCATTTTTACAAGCAAAACAGAGGTAGCTGTATAAAGGCTGTAGGCGTCTTCTAAGCTATGTTGCAACCGCGACCTTATCATACAGCCTCTGGGGCAAATAATGGGTTTCAGGTGCCTTAAACATGTAGTTAAACCCATAACGGTTTACTGGTTATCACAGTGGCAAAAAGCAGCCAAAACAAGTGCAAATAATTTTTGTGTTAGTGTAATCGTTTCTGACAAACCATGCTGTCCTCATTCCCCCCCCCCCGGTGTTTTCCGGCCACAAAGAGGACTTACAACACAAACAGAACCTGCCATTAAAAAATATGGGTCATTTTTAAAGTAGGGAGTAATTGAAACTAAGTGGAAACAGTGGAACAGAAGACAATTAGCTTGTCATTACAATACGGTTTTTGTTTCCTGGCGACTTCAGCAAACCGCTAAGGTGTGGTGCTCCATCAGGTTCTGCTTGCTGCGTATGGCTACCTGGGCACGGCATGGCTGAGGACTCCAGTACACAGCTCTGAACTGGGATTCCTGTTTGTAGGACAATCATAATGTGGAGAAACCAGCAAAGCTTAACGGCACTCTTGACAAGACAGCCCTTAATTGGTCATTCCGGTTGTTTGTCAATGCTAGATTAATCTGGAAATGTTGTGGCCTGAATGTAGATTTATGCGCAGGTTTTGCCTGAAGAGAAAAGCGTGGCTTTGCTAAAGATGGTGAAGCGAGATCCTGAGGAAACCGGATGGTCTCCTGGGGGAAGGGCTTGGGTCGTAGGGTCAGCAAGCTAATCCGAGCTGTTGCTGGGAAGTAGCACACTCTGTGGCTGAGGGTTAGATTCCCGCTACTCAAACAAGATATGAACAGTAGGCAAAAAAGGCACAGCACTGTTTATGGCAGTGGTTCCCAAACTTTCTCTGCAGGGCCCCCTTTTCTAGATGGGAACATTGAGCCCCTCCATTCAAACTACACCGTTTCAGATTCAAACTTTATTTGAAATACAACTCCCTTTTCTAATGGAGCAAAACAAATACAATTACAAAACACAAATGGTGCAATTTCTCCACTGTGGGAGAAAAAAGAGCAATCAATTAAAAATAAAAGTCCAGCATAAGTTTGAAATTATGCAAATGCAGATTAAACATTCCTGTTAATATTCATTGGCGTACACAAATTAAAGTTTGCCTTACAATTACCACATTTTGTTTTTAATGATGACTGCAGGTTTCAGCCTATACTATAGCGCAAAACAACACTAAATCATACCATAATTGATCACAATTGATAGTCTCCCTGCACTTCATGTGGAAAATTTTAAACCTAGTTTTTCATGATATGGTTAGATTTTTATGTCCGGCGCTGAAAAACGTCGTCACACGTCACCATGTCACATGGAACAAAAACCTTGCAAGACCAAGATGACTTAAGACTGAACAAACTGGAACAGCCTCCGTGACGACAAAACTTTGCTCTTATTGGCTGAAGAACGTGACGTTTGTATGATGTTTGTATCCCAGGAAGTTCCGATGCGTTAATTATCTGCTATTTCTCACGAATATCACATAAAGCAGTGAGAACTGGTTTTCAGTTAATTTACCTGGTAAAATAAAGTTTAAATAAATTATATAAATGCTCTAATAGTACACGTAAGTTACTGTTTATTTATTTTTAGTTACTGTAATGTTGCGCTGCTTTATTTGTTTAATCGTCCAGTTTGTGAAGAGATTATTTGCCCCTGAGGCTGTCCCATTGGTGCGCCCCCCCACCACCCCCCCCGCAATACCTCTGCGCCCCCCAGGTAGTGAACCACTGGTTTATGGTGAGACTTGGGGTCAGACGCTGCGCCCGAGACAATCACTGCGGCGGGAAGGATTCAGACCACGTTCCTTCCCATCCCACGAAAGAACAGGACACCGCTAGGCTGATATAATAAGCCATGAGGTGAAGGTGACCTTCTCAGTCACCATGCATATCTGACTGGCACCGCCAAAAATCATGTCGGTGTTCAGGATCACTTTGAAAGTAAGATGCCTGACTTGTTCACCTACCAAATTGACTGCTATACGCCAGACCAAAAATGACAACTTTTACTGCTTGTGTGGTGGGTGTCTGCCGAATCCAATTGGCAGAAAAAAGGTATAGGTGACCCCACGGAACATCCAATACGGGTTGACAGTGCTAGAATTCTGCAGTATACAGAGACAGAAGTGTAAATTTCCGTTACAATCGTTTTGCTTGACAAACATAAAAATAAAAAACCAAATAAAACAAAAATGAGATACAGCACCATTCAAAAAACATAATAAAACAATCAGAGCTGAAGCAAGCAAAGGCAACAACTGCAGAGGTCAGTGGTAAATTGCCAGAAGTGGTGGCACCTCTCTGCTCCAACCAGTGTCCCCAAATCACTACAAAACACAAACAAGGTCTCACTTCACACATTGAAATACCAACATGGATGAGCTACTCCTGTTCTGAGCTGCCAGCACTAAGGGGGCCCGTCGAGATCTAGATTATCAAGCTCTCACGCGACAGCAAAAGCCCACTTACAGCAACAACCCATGAAACAAAAGAAAACAACAAAGCTATTACAACCCACACCATAAAACAAGTAAACAATCACAACCGTAAAGCAATTATCCTGGCAGAAATAACCAGAGGCGTTTTTAGGGCGGTAAACGGGACCACCGCAGGCCCCGCAATCCAGGGCGCCCCACTCAAAAGAGTTAGTTACCTAGATAATGATATGCTAAATAATACGTTATTCAATAATATATATTTTCTTCATTGATTGTATGCAGCTACATTTCATCTGAATACATTATTTTGGCTAAGTATTGGGGCTGTGACAGTATACGTATTTGTCATTCATTCAGTACATCATTTTCTGTTCGCTTAGGAAAATTTTACAAAAAAATTAATTTATTGGCACGGACAGAACCTAAATTCACAAGCAGATAGTCTACATGGAATCTAATATGTTGGCTGTGAGTTGGTTACATCTTATGCCGGTTACCGTCTTTCATATTCGATAGTTTGGGAACATTTTGGTTTCCCAATAAAGTACGCGAGTACTAGAACGATTGTAGTAAGACTAAGACTCTGTGTCTAGTTCTGTTATACAGGATTCAGATATGTTGCTGGTAACACATCCAGCATGCTAACTCATTTGAAACAACATCATACAGGTGTGTGTACGACCGGAGCAAGGCAGCCTCGGGAAGTTAGTTACCCCATGGCATTTAAGGTGTATTTGCAGGCAAATTCAGATCATTCAAAAAAAAATAATTACATCTGTGGCGTGCTTATCGTTATAGATATATGACCATATTCGGCAGCAGAGAACATGCAATTTAGGTTTGTTGTGATTGTTAAGATGTTACAATTTCGTTATTTGTTTAGACAGTCATTCATTCATTCATTTTACAATTAAATGTCTGTTAGGTTTTGCTATTTAAACATGTCAACAGATGCATTGCCCTTGGTTTATAACTGTTCCTAATAAATAATTTCAAAACAAACTCTGTTTTCCTTGCAGTATCGAAATTACACCAAACCGTGACCAAAATACCACTTGAACTGAACTGTGAGTTTTGTTTACTGTTACACCCCTACCAAATATACACCTGAAAGGCACCTAATCTAAATCCTACCTTGGACATGTGACCCTGTCACCTAGGCTAACGTGGCTTGTGTTGTTGTGTAGCGTTTGACACTAGCTAGTTCAGAAATGTCACACGGTAGACTTTCAGTGATCGGTCAGTTATCACTCTTCATTATAGCTGGGTGTGTATGACAGTGACCAAGCAGCAGCCACAACGGTGTTCAGTATTGGTTTAACTTGGCCTTAGCTGGAAGCCTGAATAAGAGGTACCAAGGCTATGAACCTCTCAAAGTCATTCTGGCTTCATGTCTGATGAAAATCAGCAATGAAACAAGCAAGACCCTCCACCATATCTTTACGACTTCATAGTTAAGTCTTTATTGGCCTTGTAAAAAGGGTATTAAATAGAAAAAAGGTGCGCCTTTTATTCTAAAACAAACGCTGTTAATGATGAGCCATATATCCGACCCTCGTTGTGAATATTAACCAGCACTACCATTGATCAAAAACACTCTGAATATTCTGAATACCGTACTTGAGCCCTTTATTGACATATTGCAGAATAATTAAGGTCCGTTTTTATTGGAAAATTTGCTGTTTTTGTACGTATCACGCAAAGCCTGATCTGGATGCTTTGGCATTTCGATTCCGCTATACTAAAATACAGTCATAGCCTCTTGTCACCAGCATCTCAACACAAAAGTCATCATAGAAAAAAATATCTGAGCCTTGAGCACAGCCTGAGTACTACAGTGTAACTTCAATTCTAGCACCTTTCTGTTGGAAGATATTACAGTTTTTTACAATCACTTTTGCACTAATAACAGAACCTTCATGTCATTTTTCAAAACTCTAGGCACAAAACTCAAAGCAGTCATTATTTTTAACACAGGCTGTCCAGTGTTCAGAACTTGGCATATTGCATTCATATCTTTAGAGAAGCCTTGCTTTTGCAGAAGCATTGTTTCTAAAAGTCAAATTTATTATGAAATATCATAGGAACATTACTTCAGATCACCCTTTCACAAGATAGCTTCACTGTGCATTTGTTAGTACAATCATTAAATATAGGCGTACAAAATATGTGATTCAGGTTTCATAATTTTATTGGAGACTAGAGAGAATAGTACAGACAGGGACGGATTACGGGCCGGGCCAGCGGGGCCACTGCTCAGGGCCCTTGGGGTGCAGGGCCAACAGACGGCCAACTCTCTGGTGAGGCCCAAGCCCTCCACTATGACGAGGCCCACGGCCACCTCTCAAAAGGGGTGCTTGTCCCCTTCTATTCCTTTCACCACTATGTATTCCTAGCCTTTCACCTTCCACTTCTGGCTCCATGTCCTCACTATGTTGAGTAGGCTACTACAGTGGGATACCACTCATCTTACTTATATATACATACAAATATGTGAAATCAATCAGCAGTAATGAGTGGCCATTAACTCATTAAAACCACAAAAGCAATTATGTAAAAAAGTGACATCTTGCATACAGTAATGTTGAATATGAAAATGTGTTCTGTAAAAGTGATTCATGGGACCATAGACATTATATCTGGTAAAGAATGAAATATGACATTCATAGATAATGTAGCCCACCTGGGGTCATATTCTGTGCTAATTGGTATTAAATGATCCTTCCTGAAACTGTCATAATCTAAACATAGACTATTATTCATAATTTTTCATAAAAGCTATGCTTCAAGAGCAATGCAACAGTTACTTATCATTTTAAGCAGTTGTTTCATTTGATAGTTGGATCTTTATAATGAAATGAATACACACCAAACTCAGATATGTGTGATTTGCATTTTGAAATAGTAATTCTTTGATGATAAGTTGTGTCATTTTGAACCAGTGATTTTAGTTCATTTCAGTGATCTTTGGCTTATATGTATTGTATTCAAGCATTTGAAAAAAAAGAGTTAAGTGTTTTGATAAATGTGCATTTTGATCATTGGTTGTGATTTATGTGTCTAAAGTTTTGAAAAATTACATGAAGGTTCTGTTATTAGTGAAAAAGTGATTGTAAACAACTGTACTTTAACATTAGTGCCATAAAATATGTCTGGACTTGGGGGGGAATATTAACAAACACTGGATTTCCCTTTCATGTGAAATATTATACCTTTTTCACCATTTTTTCCTTCACATTTTTAACCTTGACTTTATGTCACATAATGCTCTAACAAGCCACACCTGTGTCATATTACTCTTTTCTCTCATTCCCGCCCTTCTGTGGCTCTCTCCAGCTGCCTCTCATTTTGCCCCTTTTTAGTCCATAGTATATAACTGCATCCCTCTCCTGTGATCCCCAGTCCAGACATTGATGCACTTATCTCTTTTAGTCTAGTTGTAAGTCCCAGTTTGAGCTTAGTCATTTGATTTGGAATAAAACCCATCCTGTTTTTGCCCTGATTCTTGCTCCTGTATCCTTTATCCCGTCTGACACAACACTTTATCATTGTCTTGTCCATACTTTATATTAATATTAATCCATCCATCCGTCTCTTATAACTGCTTATGCACTACAGGGTGTTGGTGAGCCCACAGCCTGTCCCAGGAAGCCCAGGGCACCAGGCAGGAGCACCCTGATTAGGATGGAAGTCCATCTCAGGGCACTCGCTCACACACACAGGAGGACCTGGAGGAAACCAGGTCGCACACACCCTGAGCTGGGGGGGGCAATCAGTCCCACAGCCTGGGGGATGTGAGCACACTCTACGGTGATTTTAATCTTTTTTGTTTTTTTTGGGAACTTGTAGGCAGTGGATTGCTATATTCGCTACAATTGATATAAGGTTTTAAACAATTTCCCCCAAATTGTTTCCCCCATATTGAATTGAATAATGATCGAAGCTCATGCACTACCAAGGCATTCAAATACTGTTACACCTGCACACGCACGCAGTTTCTGGGGTTCACACAGTGCAAATTTCAGGACCCTGGACCTCAGACCAAATGACAAGGTGTCTCTCAGAGTGACGGGCCTGCGGAGGAGCAGGCAGACTGCTGTCACCAACACATACAGGCTACCGATGTTTGTCAAGGCGGGACAGTGTCACCAGAAGGTGAGGGACAGACAGAGGGAGACAGGGAGCGAGAGCAAAAGAGAGAGAAAGGGCAGAGAAAGAAGGACAGATAACAAATGCGAGAGAAAGACAAAGAGGGTGAGGAAGCAAAAGAGTGAGCGATTGCGATGGATGCGGACAGACGGGCGGCAGCGTATGACTGAGGGAGCCGCCGCTAGTTGGGATAATGCCGCCACCGGCATTTTTGGATGTTTTCCCAGGCCCCCAGGAGCAGCCATCGGCACACAGCGACCAGCAGGCCGCACTCATGGCCCCCACCAATCAGGTGCGGAGCCGCTTGCTCTTAACCCACGAAGACCCTCATTAGCGTATGAGCCCGGCTGGGCGGGAGCAGGCAACTGCGGCCCAATTAAATAAACTCTGGCACAGCTGCGGGGACACTGAGAGGCTGTGTAACAAAAAAACACCGCTTTTATTCCCCCCCCCTTGCAGAAAAGCGCCCAAACCTGTTAATTGCAGCCCTGCTGCCAATCAGCTGGTAATTACCGGTTTCCTGCCTGCCTCCCCTCAATCGGCTAATCGGCTAATTTGAGCGCCGCTGCGCCGGGAACAGCTGGAACGTCACACCCGGAGTCAGGCCCCGGAGAGGAAGGAGGCGTGCGCGGCCGCGTGCACGTGCACGCGTGCTCCTTAGCGTGCGCACGAGGGCACGCGTGCTGCCATCAGTGGCTCAGAATGGGCAAAATAGATGCCAGTTCCGTTTAGGTGTTTCTGACCTGTGTTACCTGAAGAGCCAGAGGTTGCAAACAAAATGAACTGTTTGCTCTACTGTCACACCACAGCTGTCAAGCCCCCCCACCCCCCCACTTCAGCCCATGGTGTGATTGATTAATGTTGATTAAAGATTTGAAACGCCTGCATGTCCAACTCTGTGCCTCTCACCTGCTCCAAGCGCAAATTGGATTGAAAAGGTTAGCGGTCACATAATTGCTTTTAGATTGTGCCCAGTGTGAGCATGTTTCATTAGTATAATCACCATCATCACCAAAGCTAATGTTCGTCTATTTTTTTAATCTTCCAGTGGTGGGTGAAAATTAGAATATGCAATTTCCACCTACCTGGGCATCATTTTTAGTAATTAAAACTGTTTCGACATAGAAACATGCCATTTGAACACAGAGTTATTAAAAGTGCTTTATCAGATCACAGAAAATACACTGTGGGTGTTATAATACATTATGCGGCCTCTATATATTTGTTCTGATAATTATCCATAAACAGCCACAATTGTTTAGGATATAAACAGATCTGACACCTCTATACATTATAGATCTGACATTATGGCAGCATGCTTTACCACATCCATGTGCTGCATATTTATTGGTGGTGTAATCTTGATGAAATTGTGTCCCTCCTTTGTTGTCCTTCCTCATGCATGTGCTGTGTAGCAAACAGGTTGGCTGGGAGAGAGAATTATGCCCATGTAATCAACATGACAGCCAAGGCAGATGAGATATCTTGTCATGATGGGCACCGCCCAGTGACACCGGTCTCTCTCATGCCAGGAGGATCCGCCTATTACACGCTTCCGAAAGAAACTTGCACCTGAGTAATGCAGGAGGACAGCAGGGTGCGAGAAGCGTTAAGGATGTGAGTTCCCTGCGAATGAGGGGATTGCACGTTGTTTTACAAAAACAGCAAAAAAAACCTTATTTTAATAAGTTATTTTCACATTTTAGAAGACTTTTTAAAAATATATATATATTTCCACATTTAGCATTCCTTGAAAATATCATTCCATCCCTCCATCCATCTTTCTTCTATAAGCCAGTATCATGCTCAGAGAGGCAGCATGGGCCCGGAGCGTGTCCTGGGAAATCTGGCGTGCGGAGCTCACAGCCTGGGAGGGGTACTGGCCTCTCGCAGGGCACCTATTACAGACAGTTCAGAGACAGCAGTTTGCCTAGCTGCATGTCTTTGACTGGGGGCAGAAAGACACGTGGAGAGAGGGAGACCATGCAGAGATCACACAGGAAGAGAGGGCGGCGAGTCACTACACCTAGCCCTAAGGCTCAAAAGCTTTGAAATAGCGATCCAAATGTTATCAGGGATATTCCTCATAGCCCCGACCCCCACCCAACGTTCGCTGTGTCTAATTGTCAGCCCTAAATCTTTGTTGTATGAAATAGCAGGCAATCATTCATCAGTGGTGACTAACTCCCTCACAGTCCAGAGAGACTGCATTTATTCCCTACACGCTGCTCACTCATAAAACAAAACAGCTATACTGCTATTGTGGCTCTCTGGACTCTGTCTCTGCCTGTTCATCAGCCCACTCCTGCTGCAGCTGATACGTCGAGATCCAAGTGATTGTGAACTTGGTGCGATGGCTGGTGCCAGCATCTCAGCTGCTACCTCTCTTGAAAATTTGTCAACGCTTGAAGAGATTTTGGATAAAGCAGCCATAGGAGTGCCTATTAAAGTGCCGACTTTTACTATTATTATCAATATTATTATTATTACAAAATGGAGACAAAATCATGAAATGTCAAGAGAGCGCGTCTTTGTGTTATTTACTAAGCTGTATAGCTGTCACAAATCATTTGTACATATACTGATTTTATCAAAAAGACCTGAGGACAATATTTGTGCCCTCTACAGTATTTAAAAAAATATTTTAAAAGAAAATTACGTTTTTGTAATCAAATATCATGCTGAAAAAATATGCTGAATTCACTGCTGTTAAACTCAAAAATGGGTTATTTTTGACCCAAAGGCAATAGGATGGTTTACGCTGCACTTAGAGTAAGTCATACTGTGTTTCATTTTAATGGCAACTACTTCAAATATTCATGGTCAAAACATTACACATTATGGTCATGAAACTGATTATTAAGTAAAAGTACTAATACAAAATATACTAGGACAAATCAAAATATACTTTTTTTTCCAATAGTACAATTGATTTCCTTAGTTCTGCAAATGGATGGCAATGGTTAGCACTGCTTGTGGAATTTGCATGTTTCTCCATCTCAACATGGACTTTCCTCCACATGCTCTGATTTCCTCCCACAGTCCAAAAACATGCTGTGGTGAATTTGAGTCACCAAACTGTGTGAGAGGTGTGTGCACCTGGCGATGAGTTAGTGGCCCACCCTGGGTTATTCACTGCCTTGTGCCCATAGACTCCAGAATGGATTCCAGACCCCCTTGACCCTGAATGAGACAAGCAGCTTTGGAAAATAGATAGATAGTCATGCAGATTATCTGGTCTACATTTTTGAATGTTCCGATAAATGCGGGGATTTCTTTACTCTCTGACAGTGAATTGCTGCTGGTGGATATTGTGAACCATTCTTAAACTTAAACTCCTTTGGAAAAACAAAAGTTTGGTCAAAGGATGATGAGATCAGGCATAATGGAGAGAGAGTCAGCCATCCCATCTCTGTGATTACTCACCCAGCTTCAGACGTGGCCATCGTAAGCCACTAGATAGCATGGTAAGGAGGGGCACACCCCAGATCTTCTGTGAGGGTCAGTGCAGGGGCATCATGGGAAGTTTAGCTAGCAGTGAAATGATCAATGGCCCAGATTATACAGGAGACCAGTATCGTTTGAATAAATGAGTAGTTCTAGAGAAAAGATCACACAGAAACCTGAAGGGGCTTGAACCACAGGTCTTAATGCCAGGGCCTGGTGTCCTGTTTCTGTTGGACTCTACCACACTGAGGTGCTGCATCGGGGCTGCTGCATCGGGGCTGCTGCATCGGGGCTGCTGCATCGGGGTTGCTGCGGGTTCCCGCAAAGGCCGCTCCCTAGGCCCGGCGTGCAGCAGGATCAATTAGAGAAACGCCACTGGGCGCCAGCATGACAGCCACTTAAGGAATTAGCCCTCAGTATACAAATCACCATTAGCTAATTAACTAAATTGTTGTTAATGGTGGACGCGCGTGGGAGAGAGCGCGCTCTAAAGAGCACATATAAATTGCTCTCCATGCTCCACGGTGTTGCCAACAATTAATTAAGTCTGGGTGTGTGCTTAATGAAAGGGATAACTTATTCCACCGACGGGGTAAATGTTTCATTTGCCATCTCCATCAGTTAACCTCCCCTGTGGCGTTTTATCTCTTACTACTTGATCGCAAGTCGCCGGCCAACATCGACGCCCTGGGCAGCATCAACAAGGAAAACGACAATAACAAACAGGCGAGGTCCAGCTCCCTCCTGACCACTCCCACCCCGATACAGGATCTCTGCTTTTCCAAGACCTGCCAAGAAAATAGCAGCCTCAACAATAAATTGAGCTCCTAGCTTATCGATACCTAAAGTGACATCTGTCTGTGTGTTGTCCAAATTAGCAGCAATCATTGCTGAGTAATCTTTAGTAACAAGTCGAGTCACGCCACAGGAGAGAATCTCGCAGTTTATAGGCAGATACGTCCCCTCGTCACAAACCCAAGCACCACTGCATTTTTTGATCCTCCTTCCGCAAAAATAGCTTTAACAAAGTGAGTAGGGAGTTTTTTTTAAACTGTGCTTTCTGTCACACATATCGAGATTTCCCTTTTAAAGAAATACGGAACCCCGGGCTGCGATAACGGGAAATAATTACAGACAGACAGATAAGGGCCAGTCAATGTTTTCACTTCAGACACACGCTCATAAAGCTGCTGCACCTGGGGCGGCGCCAGGGCAACCGGCTGCCACGCTCTCGGGAGAACCTTAGTCCAGCAACTGCTTTGGAAAAACAGCATTTAGCCCACAGCGATGGGCAAATCCAGCTGGTGTGACATGGCAATTTGTATCCCCGCTTGTGGAAGAGGGGGAGGGGGGGTTATGGCAGAAGTCAATCTGTGTCCGGAACGTTCCATGAACTATAACCAAAGGTCTCCTGAATGTACCCGTAAGTTCAGGCTTAAACCTAAATTTCAGAGGAGGCACGGTGTGCAAGGTAGGACTCTCCAGTTCTTCCTCTGGTTTGACCCCCCCCCGCTGGGCCAAAAAAGCTCTCGGCAGCCTCTGGTGGCCATTTTAAGACCCTGCTCACAAATCCATAGGCAGCTCAGTTTTCATGCTAGCTGACAATTTTTATATTCACACTTTTGTTTGCTGCTTAACTGCCCAAATCTAAAGAATAAGCCATAATTTTCCCCCTAAAATAGTAGAGGATTATGGGTTTGATAGGACATGCGTTGTCCATCTGTGTTTCTCCTTCATAGGGTGATACACACCACCCTGAACATCTCAGCTAAAATCCCTCAACAAAATATGAAGAAAGAGTTTGTATGCTATATTCATGCAGTCGTAGAGATTGCGGGGGGGGGGTCGTGCTATTCTTGCTTTTTAATTTTTTTTTCTAGCCTAATCCCACCCCCCACCCCCCACATTTTAAAACCTCAGGCCCTCAGTGTTTGAAGTTAGTTGAATCATCTGTACAGGCCATTATAACAGCAAATATCATCTAATGCCATTGGCTCTGACACTGCTGTTTACATTTATATATATCAATGGCGGAAGGTGCCGGGGCGTGGCGGTGCAGTGGTGTGTGGGTGTGCCCTGCCATGCTTTTTGCCCATACCGCGGTCATTCCTTGTCTTGTGCCCATAAGCTCTGAACCCTCTATGACCTTGAACAGGACAAACTAGTAAATGGATGGATGATAGAAGGGGTATCATTAGCCGGTTTGGGATTTTAGATTTCCGTTAAAAAAAAACTGGGAAGAAAGGTGGGGGGGGGGGGGGTAGCGCTTTGAGGGGGAGAACAGCAGTCAGGAGTTTCTGGAATACGAAGCACAGCAACCGCCAACATCAACAGTGACGGCGCGGGACGTGTGATCCCCAGTAGGAGCAGACCAGCCTGCTCATCCCGGACACAACAACAGGGAGACGCTGCCAAGTCTGTATTTTTCCTTTCAAAGCTTTTGTTTTGCCCTCGCTGGTGTCCCACGCCGGCTACGGCGAGCGGAGAGCCATGCCGTCTCCCGGGAACTTGAATGCTACAGCAGCGAGTCGAGGCCAAGGAATGGTGCACAATGGCACGTCCACCCCACCCCCGCCCCCCATTTCAATTGCTTGATTTAATTAACTGGCGCTGAACAATTAAATAGCTCCAAATGGGCTTCGTTTGAGTCTTTGCCACTGGGGACACTGGGTCGGCTGGGAGCGGGGGGGGGGAAGGGGGGGGGCAGTGCTATTGAGAAACCTTGGCTGGAAAACAGACCTCCCCCCAACTCCCCCCATGAGTTTGAAATTCCTCAAAACATCCAGTTCTTATATAACTGCCTCATAATAATATCGTCTCACAGACCCGAGGCAATTACAGCAGAATTGAAATAATGTAAAATTCAATTGGTTAAAGGAAAATTATAAAATTAAAGACAACAGTAATAATAGAAATATACTCAGCATGACTGTGCTTAGACACACAGAGAAAGAAGGGTAAAAATCATTTGACCTGGTCGATGCGGGTCAAGGCCTAATTCTGGACTTTATTTTATGATTTTATGACATTCTTAGCGTGGACTCAGATGCCAGGGCATGGGGAACTCAGAAGCATGAGCAGAAAGCGTTCTGTACCTGCAGCAGGGCGAGTGTCCCCGACCAGCCGCCCGCCGTGAACCCTAATCACTTGCACGTGTGGGAAATTTCACATGGCAAAGCGAGTCAAATGTCTTTTAGGAGAAGAAGAAAAAAGAATGTTTTTTCATCTTTAAAAAGAGGGGAAAGCCCCTCCTACTCTGAAATCCCCCCTCTGCTCCTCCACCATGTAGCATCTTGAAGGGTCAGAGGTCACCACAAGCAGATCGTCACCATTGGATACATGATTTCAAAAGCCACTGAGACATAGAAAATCACTCATGCAACATAAGATGGACGGATCAAAGCCTGTGATCAGTTTGATTAAAATCGTTGGATGTGAACCTGGGGATTCCTGGAAAAAAATCCATAAAAAATAACTCTATTATAGAGTAAAAAGTAAATCTCCTTTTGTTTTCTGGTCTCCTGAATTGCTCTCTCCCTTTTAGGGGTGAAATGTTACAAAATGAGGGAACTATGCATAATTTCAGAACTATGTCTGCTGACAGGAGCAGAAAGGAGCCTTTAATCTGGTGTAATTCTATACAGGCCTAATGCAGGCAGTCTGTGAATAAAGGAATTTAAAGGGGACTTTGAGACCTAATGCACTTAACTGGAATATTGCTACCAGTTGATGGTGTTGCCTTCTGTTTTTACTCCTGTAGTTTCTGTTGCAGTTCTTTGTTTAAAAATAAAACAGCCATCCATCTTTGAACTGCTTATGCTGCTCAGGGTCTAAGTGAAAATGGATACAAAAAATATGGTAAATTTACAAAAAACCTCATAAATGCTCATGATAATGTTTGATTGATATCTAATCTGATGTCCTTTAAAACGCTTTAACAATATAAATTATAACTTCATAACTTTAACTTTAAAACTATGCAGTGACAATGAGTACGTGTGAAACGACTCATTCAGAAATGTGGCACTCAGGAGCATGCTTACACTGACATACTGGCAATATACACTATCCATTATCATACCGCTTTATCCATCTGGGTATTACCAAAAAGATTGGGACACCCCTCCAATCATTGGTGGGGTCTCAGGAGGATATTGAATTGTGCACTAACCAAAAAGGTATTACATAAAAAAAAATATTTTTTTGTTTGGGGGGGGGGCAGCTCTGTGGGTTGGGACTCAAGAGGTTACTGGTTCAAATCCTTGGGTTGGCAAAGTGATCACATCTTTGGGCCCTTGAGCAAGGCCCTTAACCCCAATCGCTCCAGGAACCGGCTGACCCTACTGTCTCCTCTACACCAGTTCCATGAGGTGGCCTCCTGGGATGCTTCTCCAGCTGTCCTGAAGGAGCTCCCACATATATGCTGAGCTCTCATTGGCCGCTTCACTCTCTGGTCAAACTCCTCCAAAAACTTTTAGGTCAGGTGGCCTGGTCATGTGATGTGACACTCTATCACTTTGCTTTGTAGGCAGCTTGGCGTATTCAAACTTCTGACTGGTACTGTATATATAGAATGTTATAGATGGCAAGTACTTTTTTAGACAAACGGCTTGGTTTGCAGTTCAAGAATAGACCACTAGTGAATAAAATCCTCACAAGTGAACAGCTCAACGCTGATGTTACTTTTCTTTGGCAGCACAGCTCTCCTCTCTCAGAGTCATTCTCACACCTTTAAATGGCAAGGTGGATTTCCTTTGCAAGACCTACCCCCTCCACCCCCCCGCGACATCCGTGAATGACAGCAAGAAATCTGATAAACTCCTACAGAATCAGCACAGCGAAATGTTGAGGTTTTTTGTCGGCAGCCAAACAGAAAGCCCTGTCAGCCCAGCCACATTTTTTTTCACTTATCTGAGCAAAGTGTTAATAAGCAAACTTTTTTACAAATAGGAGCTGTTTAAGTGGAACTCGTAGGTGGCTGTTTCTTATCCACTAACAACTTATCAGAACAGATCGGAAGATTGTTGACCTCTTGTTCAAGTTTCTTTCTATAACTTTTTTCTTCTTTTTATTGGACAAAGACTTAAACTATTACAAAATATGTGTGGTTGACTTGTTCTATTCCATTCAGAGATGTACCATAGCCAATAATAATTACACCATAATGCTTAGAAAAATATGTTTTTAATACATAATGCACAAGACTTTTTTGGTCTTCCGAATTGAATATCTTGACAATACATTTTATTTAAACATCTTAAAATGACTTTCTCCTCAAAGGTCTTCATTTCTGGAGATTCGGCTCATTCATTTTTTCACCTCCAGTCACAAACAAATTGCACATTAGTTGTTGGGATACATTCCATCTTTGGAAAGTCCCATACAGACCCATTGTCAGTACTGTCCCTGGGGGGGCGAATCAGTGGGTAGTGCTACAGCCTCAAACTACACAGGTCAGAGGCTTGATTCCATGCTGTCCGCATGCATGTGTTTCCATCCTGTTTAGTCCTCCAGTTGAGAAACATGCATTCTGGCGAGTCTCTGTGTTTCTGTAGCCTGAAACACGGGCCCTCTGAAGGAGCATCATCATCGCAGGCCGGTGTGGCACATGCCCAGAAGCTTCAGGCCCTCTGTGATCTGCTGCTAGATAAGTGTTTATGGGAAATGGATTGAATACTGGTCTGAAGAGTGGAATTCAACAAACCAATGTTGCAGAACATTTCAATTTATTTTCAATGAAAAAAATCGCTTGTGGAATAAAATAACCCTATAAAAACTGCTTACATACTCAGCACCAATTTTTTTGCTAAACTGAGCTGGCTGTATTTACTTGCCATTCGTATTTTACTGAACCTCCAGCGGAAATCTCCATGGAATAAAACCAAGCTACTTCTCCTGCTTTTTTAGATTTTACAGGGCATTTTTGCAAGGTAATTTGACTGATGTCCTCTGGTAATTTGAATCCAATGGACATCAGTCTATTTAAAACTCTCACTATTGTCATAGATTCATCTCAAAGTTGTTGACCATATTAATGTGACCATCTTTCATAATCAATTTGAGGAAGAACTTCTTTACTCAGCATGTAATTAGAGTATGGAATAGTCTTGTAGTGCAAGCTAAAACCCTGGGTTCCTTTAAATCAGAGCTAGATAAGATTTTAATAACTCTGAGCTATTAAGTTCTCCCCAAACGAGCTTGATGGGCCGAATGGCCTCCTCTCGTTTGTAAATTTCTTATTTTCTTATGTTCTTGTGTAACTATGTATCAAGTGCAGGGTTCGTTGAACTTAAAGCATATCTCAGAGGACACCATAGACAGGATGCTAATTGAGGTGCACACTAACACGCTTCACACAATTCAGAGGAGAACACGCAAATCCCATACATGCAGAGCACATGGCAAGACCCCTACTCCAATCTCAGGAGGCACATCAGAGGGCATGTTCCAGTGTATCAGTGCAAATGCAGCAGCTTTGTTGAGTTATCAGACAGAGCAAGTAACTTAGCAAAGGAGGCTCTTACCATGGAGTAAGACAATGCAATATCACTGCCAAATCTGTATAAATCAGAGAAGAAATGGTAGGAAAGGGGGAACACAGGAACAAAACACATCCAAAAATGACATTTTAGAAGGAGAAGACATGAGAATAAAGACTTCACTCTTGGAAGAACAACACTTTCCACAGCAAGCAGAACAGATAACACCTGTATAGAATGGAATGTGTCGCCTTTACAAATCACAATTTCCCAAATGTCTACATTGGTTTCTTGTGACTTTGTAGACTTCACTGCTGATATCTGGTACAGTGAAACTTTTACTTCCAGGTTTTAGAACAGAATGTCAATTTTACATATCCTGTTTATACAATTATTAATTGTGAAAATTTTCAATGATATATCATTCTTGTGAAAAAAACACAAATGTGCATATGTTCTGCATTTAATGGATGTGGGATTTATAGAAACAGTCAAGTAATATTGTTAAAAATGTTGTTGTTATTATTATTATCTTTGTGACATAGATCACCTGGCCAGGATCTTAAGTGACATATCATCTGTATACAGTGGTACCTCAGAACTCGAATTTAATCCATTCAGAACTCCGGATCGAATCCTAAAATGTTCGAGTTGTGATCAAATTTTCCCCATAAGAAATAATTGAAAACCAATTCATTGGTTACCAGCTCCAAAAAAAATACACCTAAATATGTTTTTTTAAAGCATTTAAACACAAAATGAACCATAAAACAAGAGCATATACTGTACTAAACACATCTAAGCACAATTATCAAAACAGTAATTTGTAAAGTAAGAAAATAAATGTATGCAAACAATGTGTCTTGCTCTAATCGTCTGCTCCTTCCGTGTGCCACGCCCCCTCATTAACCACGTGTGGAATCCCCGTGTGATCAGCTGTTTCTGGTTGTCATTAGTCCTCGGTATTTAGTCCGCATTTCAGTTAGTTTCCCCAGTCCGGTCATTGTATTGTCCATCTGCGTTTTGCCTGCCTTACCTGTAATTAAACACCGTATTCCCCGATACTCTGGCGTCTGTGCCTTTGTCTCCGTTCCCCGCTCAGCACGACAATATTATTATAATTAAATGTATTAATGATTTGTTGTTAATATTAAATTTATTAATGAATAAGAAATATTTATTGTTAAATGTATTTTATCATATAATAATAATTACTGTTACTGTCTATCATTGTGTAAATGTATTTTTACTGTCTAAATACATGTATCCAGCTATTGTGAACATGCACGATGCTATCACAGTTAATGCGAGGCTGAGACTAAAGCTTTACCCTTTGTTTCCGCTTAGAGTCATACAAGAGACATAAAGTTATCTTAGGTTGGAGTTCATGGTTTGACTTCTGAGATTTAGATCGAGCTCTAGGTTTTTTTTTTTTTTGAACTGGTTGGTTCAACTTTTATGAAATTCAAGTTCTAATGAGTTCGAGAACTGAGGTACCACTGTATTTGTAGAACCATAAGGGACAACATGTGATAGGCTGCATGTCTTTTATTTACATATTTACATAGAACTGATTGTGTGTAATGTAAATAGGCTATGATCTACATAGCTTGAATTATGTGATTGGCTAAAGATAGAGTGTGTTGGAATGCTAACCTTCTTCAAAGGGCAATACAATAAGTGAATACCAGGAATGTTGTACCACGAAATGCACAAACAAAATTAACACCATCAAAGCAAACTTACTGATCCGTCTTTTGAAGACCGTAAGGCAGATGTTGGTGGAGCTAAGTCTCGAGGGTTAACAAAATGAAAGACGAAGAAAGTCTAACATTGTCACAGTACCAGATCTTTAATCGTTGACAACAGCCAGTTCGCTCCACAGCAGGAAACTAATATTTAAGCGCTTAGCTACTCTGAAGTATCTGGTGAAAGCTATACCACTGAAGACACGTGTCAGGACAAGATGCTTACCAGTAACATGACTGAGAATCATAAAAAAAACTTACTGCTGGTTTCATTATGATATAATTATAATGGGGCAGTGGCAGATAATCCTAAAGTACCCAACCAAGACTGCACTCTCCTGGACATATGTGACTAATAAAGTGAAACAGGACTTCAGAGACATCAAGGGGAACGTGATCAGCTTGGTGTCCCAGGCTCCATGGCCTAAAATATAAAGTAAATAGTATTCAACATAGTCTGCAACCTTTGATGTCAGCATCCACAAAGCAAAAAAGACACATCATAATGGTCAAAAACGCCAAAGTGACATCACATTCAAAAAAATAGATTTTTTTTTTTTAAAACCCATCATTACAGAGGTTGAAGCCACTGATATGCATCCACGGAAAACACTGACAGATAAGAAGTCAGTCCATGACACACACAACATGGGAAGTTTAAAGGAGCCAGTTTCTCTAACAATGTGGACTATGGGAAAAAAAACTGTAGTACCTGGAGAAAAGAATATGAAACTCCACACCCACAAAGCGAGGGGTGGGGTTTAAGTCACTGGAGGTTTATCCTTGTGTCCTATTGTAAAAGTTTTGTCTGAGACTGAATGTGGAAAGAGCGTGAGTGAGTGATGTGGTGGAGAGCGGGAAGAGTGTCACAGCTGAGAGAGAAAATATTTATGCAGCAGTTTGTGTTGTAGTGCTAGGCCTGGAGTAGATCTTTTATGTTCTTTTAATGAATGAGTATACAGTCTTTAAGAGAGATTCCTGCTTGAAGGAGATTTGTTTACGCCCTTGCAGTCACGAGTGAACCCAGAACATAGTAACAAGAGAATGTTACACTTTACTTATCCTATGGTCCATTGTGCAAACATATCACACATGTAAATTAAAACACTGTGATGCTGATGTCTGTTGATATTGACTTATAAGTCTATAAATCTATAACAGCCTTTAGAGAAGCTGTGAACACCCTTTGTGATGTCATAAACTGATGTCACATTTAAATGCTTTGTTGAAGCTGTATGGAATGTATGTGGTCATCATGTAGGAGAATCATTGTAAAGAATTCAGGCTTCTCAGTGGGTCAAAACTGGCATGGCACAATCTGAACAGGATGGTGTTTATTTTCAAAAAAATTCATAGAACAGGCAGGAAGCTTAACTGATTCCTAAGTGTTTCTTCTCTGTGGGAAAGATAATCATTCGGGTGGTCAAAGCGAAAAATCCAAATTCTTTACATGGCTTTGATGAAAAAGTAAAAATCTGAATGTCTGCTGTATTTTTGAGAGCCTTTTAAAGGACACATCTCCATGATCGCTCTATGGCGATTGATATGCAAGTGAGCACAGCTGGAAGGCCAAATAGCCCTTTGTTTAGGAATAAAGTGCTAGGAGGTCTGAGCACTGATGTCACCATCGACTGTTTCTGTTTACAGTCTGTGTAACTTCGATGCAGAATTGTGTAGATTGCCAATACAACTCGTGTTTGCTTATGTTAGCTGGGATGTAAGAGGATCAGAAAAGAATGACTAGAATTACAACAGTTTTCACTTGCTGTTGCAAGTCCTTAAATGGAGCACAAAATACTGTTTAAAAACATTGGCTATAGAACACGTTTAGCATGTTGTGATGCCATAAATGTAGTGAATGCAACATCCGTATCTAAAAAGATATACATCAGTTCTGCATCATTCTTAGTAGCTTGTAATAAATGAATCACTATTCCATATTGTAATGCATGATCATTCTTTATAAGTCACTTTGTCTAATCAGCATGCCTTTCGTCCATAAGATCATCCTTTTTCTGTGTTTGCTCATAAGTGGTGAGATGCTACGACTACAAGCAGGCATCCTCAACCATCTGACTG
>JABFEB020000040.1:34887751-34911043 GCA_019775895.2 Stomatorhinus ivindoensis
CTGTCGTTGGTCTGTCTGGGCCGTGACCGGTGGAACGGAAAAGCAGAGAGACCCGGTGAAAAGGTCAGGCCGCTGGATGTTGCCGCCCGCTGCAAACCGCCTCAGGAGACAGGATTCAAAGGCGGGGGGCTGGAGGTGGCCAGGGTTTGGCCGGGGGGCTCTGGCTTATACCTTCATGCTGCTAACATCCTCGCGCTTATGTTTATACCCCCTCCCCCCCCCCCGCCCCCCCAACTGGGGCCACGGTAACTGGGCACAGCAGGCAGCCGCTCAGCCTGGATAGGCAGCCAAGCGTTTGGCCTGCCCCCACTGTCGTCCACTGACAACGGCATGGGTACCGCCGACGCGGTCGCCACCGGCAACGCCTCACGCTATTCACTGCTGCTACACATGCAGCGGCTCCTCAGGTTTCCTTATACAAGTGTGACCAGGAACGTATGACACACACACACGCACAGTCCGTGTATTCAGATGGGGACTCTCCATTCATTTCTATGGGTAAAACCCTAATCCCACGTATGACGACATTCACCCCCACCCAGCCCTAAGATTAGCCATAAGTAATCAAACAGAATATTTTAGTTTTTAGATTGCATTCAGTTTGAGGTTTTCACACATGCACACACACAATGCTACTGAAAATCTGTCTGTCTCACAGTGCTTCACACACACACACACACACACACACATAATTATCCTATATTCCTTAATTTATAAGATCACAGCATATCAGACATTGAGATCTTGAAACAGATGGAGTTACCATTGTTTGCATAATAGAGAAAATCTACCATGTAATAAACCTTTAAATTAAAGTAGTCTGCCTCATTGTATTTTTATTATTTTTCTCCACTTTTTATTATTTTATTACAGCTGTATAAAAAATACTCCTTTTTCTCCAGGTGAACAAAGAAATTTTGCACTTTATCAAAACACACAAAGACAAAGAGATACGAACACACAGTCGCAAGTACTTTCAGAAGGTTAATTAGTTAAGTGTCGCTTAATAAAAGCTAATTAAATTTTGAGGGGAACAAAGATAATGAGCATTTTCTTAATTGAGTATTTTACCATTGATGTAGTTTAATAACCACACAGTCAAACTTAGCCAATTCTTCAGGGTACAAACGCAATAAAAATCTCCATGACATGTTCTGCTAATAATTCACGCAGGCAGCGAATATACACATTTCCATTTTCTCACCCGGTTGTTCCCTATTATACTTTGCCCAATTTTAAGCGAGATGATGTTCGCAGCTGAGAGACAGAGAGACAAAAATCAGGCACGACAGGGACACCAGAAACATGAGGGTCTGAAAAAGTGAAGCAACCCTCACAGCACAGAGGCTGCACATCGGCATGCGAGCTCCCCGGCCGACTTTCCGCCCGTCCTCTCGGCACTCAGGGAAGTGGAGGCTATGCAGGCCGTAATCAGATGTCTGGAGAGTGTAACACAGACCCCTCAAAGGCTCTCCACTTCCCAGCACTGTCTCTCTGCTCCTTGATAGATACTGACCACATAGAAAAATACGAAAGCCCAACAATAATCGCCTCCTTTGTCCACTCTGACCCATAACACAGACCTCTGTGCCCCTAATTTACAGTTCAAAGACCAGGTTACAAACAGTTCTCCAGCCACTGGGCACCAAACGGCCCTCCAGACCAAGCCGTTTGCCTGGGAAAGAAACTCACACATCCAGACCTGTCCTGTTCAGCACAGGGAAACTCTGCATTCTGTTTCTAGCATTGCTGCTGTTATTCACATAACTGCCTGCTCCTGGGCACCGTCTAGGAGGGAGAATAAAAAATAAATAAATGAAAAGTTGATATGTCCATCAAATCTCTCACCTTCTGCTCCACCTACGGCAGCCATTCTGAGAAGCTCTTACTACATCAAGCATAGAATAACAAAAAAAAAAAAGTAAGAAGGAGTAGAAATGAGATGCTTTACTAAGTGCCAATGAATGAATCGTGCAGCACCATTTCAAGCTAACGCTTTGACACTATGCTTGGTGCTGGTTTATCTGCTCAGCTCTAAAGGGGCTTGCGCAATGTTCCCAAGTGGATGCCTTCTTCTGTTTAAGAAGAAGAATTGTCCTGTCTTAGGTCCAAAGTCATTCATAAGCTGCTGGGGTCCCCTGAGCTGTTTATAGGGAGAAGCCTGGCGTTACGGAAATCGCAGATCAAAATGCATAAAAAGCAAGCCGTCCCAGAACCGGCACTCTCCGACACAAAGGAGCAGAGATACTTCATGTCACTAGTGTGCAAGGCAGACGTTTGACATTAGCCCCGCCACTTTGGCGAGTCACCTCTCAGCATTCACGGCCCAGATCCAGGCGGAAAAAAAAATGCGGCCAAGGACCAGTGAACTGGCCCACCTGGTGATTTTCTCCACTTACCAACAAAGGTGGGAAAACCCTCCCATGAATCTCGAGTGATTCCTGTTCCCGTGCGTGCAGCACTAGAATGCCACAGTTCTCCTGAGGCAGAAGTCACCCCAGAGCAAAGTCCCACTGAGCCTCCCAATATAACCTAAGCCAAAATTTCCTAAGGATTTCAAAATTAACTTGCAGGCAGCTTAGCGGATCTGCTTTGGCTTAGGTACCACTCTACTGTAGTGGCACCAGTGCATCTACTGCTAGTAGATTAAGTAGTAGTTTAGTTGTCAGAAAATCTGAAGCCATTTCCTAAGGTCTACTTGTCTCTGAATGACTTGCCTCTAGGGGAACAGCAGTGATATACTTTTCCTCTTTATCAATAACTCTGAGTGGTCAGACAGTAATCACAGTAAGTAATCAGACAGTAATCACAGTAAGTAATCAGACAGTAATCACAGTAAGTAATCAGATGGTAATCAGTGGCCCAGCTCATCATTCGCATGAGTCCTGATAGGTGTGCGATGTATTAATTTCTTCCTGCAATAGATCTGGCTCTGTGTGACTCTCACAACTGGTTGTTCTGCACATAGACGCGGCCCCTCTGGTTCCCAGGCCCTGTACCCACTGCGATACCCTGCTGCCTCTGCTACCCCCTCACACACAGCTAACCCCTTCCTCCCCGAGGACCTGAGCTGCTCTTCTGTTTGTTCTGCAGATTCTCAGAGCCGTTCTTTTAATTTGCCTCATTTAATGGGTTCCTTTAAATAGACTTTGATTGCTGCTGCAACAAACCAAACAGGCTTGCTGCAGGAAAAACGGGAGACAGGCACCCCCAGTGTCACAAGGTTTGTGACGCCATATGCCAGGACTGGGACTCCAACAGTAAACTGACCAGCCATGTTTGGGGTGTGAGGTAGCAGCAATCAGGGCTATTAACAGTGTCTCCCAATCCGGTCCTTGGGGACAAACAGACAGTCCGCATTTTTGCTCCCTCCCAGCTCCCTGCCAGACAGTCTAGGGAACTTGGAGGGCGAAAAAACATGGACCATCTGTGGGTCCCCAAGAGCCAGGTTGGGAAAAACTATTAGGATAGCCCATGAGGGCAGTGCCAAATGACCAAGGGCCAGCAAGATGTCCAAGATGTGCTAGCTGTAGGCTGACTGCTTCAGAACGGAGTCCCAGAAAGGAGAAGAACGAGGCGCGTAACTTGTCAACCCCCCCCCCCCCAAAAAAAAAGAAAAAAACTTTCTAAGATGCACGCTTTACCAAGACGCAACTTAAAGTGAAACACGATGTCTCAAAATCCACTGCACCAGACGTTCTGTATATTTAGAAGTCAGACAACAACCTATTTTAAGTTAAACAATTCGAATAATAAATATTAAGGCACACTTTGAAAAAGTGAAATATCAGATATTTGTTTAAACCTTTGGTAAAAACCCCTGTGGTGGACAGGTGTGTCATCACAGAAAAGAATGTGTATTATGAACAACATGGATAGTTAAAATGTAGTAATAGCCTGCTTTTCAAGGCTAGTACCAAGTCTATGGGCCTCATATTCCCTGGTTAACATATCACAATGCATGGAGAGATCCGGCACTTTCTCTGTACGACAGAGTCAAGTCCACGATTCACTCTTAGCTTTAATGAAAATCATGCCCAACATTTTTTTTAGAGCATTAGGTGTTACTATTGTTTTGTTCAACTGCTAAACCCCTGGTGGAACAGGTTTCTAAATGCTGCCGTTTGGTGACCAAGGGGAGAAGAATTTAAAGGCAATTTAAGGACATCCAAAGGGTGGTGCAGAGACTGCAGCGTGTGAGTCAGCTGCCTCGCAGAGATGCCAGATCTCACATTGTGCAGAGAGAGCTGATCCAGCATCTGGAGTAGCCAGGTTGGGTTTAAGCATCTATTCAGCAGAGTATCATGCCCACTGCCATCCCACAGTCCTGCTCAGCATTCACGACTGGAGTATTATTAGAATTATCGCTTTTTAGAACAACTTATTATAAGGAATACAATGAATAGATGGCATATGGCTAGAAAATTGAAGTAAAACTAAAACGTCTATTTTTGAGGCTTTGCGTTAAAAATGAAATCCGTTAATCCTGCCGCTCAGTGCAAAAATGAAACTTCATCCGTTTCTTGTGAAATATTGCTTTCCTCTTTCTCCTTGAAGTGTCATAACTTAATTTTTTAAATACAAATATAAAAATCACGGGAACCACCTGTATGTCGAGAAACACAACAGCCGTTAGAGGTGAGTCAACAACCGCACGTACGAACACGCAAAAACAATATACTGTATAGCCTACATATATTTAAAAAGAAAGAATGTAGACGGGGGAAAGAGAAAGATTTATGTACAAGTATGGACAAAGTGTCCTTCGAAAACAGGGTTTAGCGTGAGTTTGGACAGCATCTCGGGTTTGTGTGGAAGGTGCTGATGCCCCAGCGACTAAACGCCGTGCGATCACCTTCAAAAGAAGAGAAAAATTGCGATAAAGTACACCGCTGCCCGTCATATTTGGCGCCCAACCCTGTCATCTTGAAAGTTTAGACACCGTGAAATGTGTCACGTTTATCAAACCGGAGGATTTCGGTCCTCTCAGGTGCGCTAAGCAAAGACAAGCACAGATTTCCATTCCGGTAAAATCTGTGAGAAGTACTAAGACAGGTCGACTTTTTTATTTTATTTTTATTTTTAAATGTGCTTCGAGGGGGAGGGAATGGTGGCTTTTAAAGATAATGTTTTCATACGACAAAAATCCGGAGTACTGGTAAGACACGCCGGCTCATCCTTTGATTTCTGCGAACAAGTCACCCCGTTGCTCTTTTCACACGTCTGCCGAGGCTGCCAGAAGAGGATGGCAGCACACAAATACACAAAATCACACAGAAAAACACACACAAAAACCAGCGCACAGATGTGTGGACGCGAGTATACACACACAGGTATATAAACACGTAGAAATATATGCATGCACGCTCGCACACTTGCACAAATATACGATCATACACACAAAGGTATGCAAACACACTGACACAAATATACTCATGCACACAAGAACAAATATACACAGATATGTAAACACACTGGTACAAATATACGCGTGCACACTCACAAACACAAATATACAAATATATATGTGCAGGGAGGCAAACACTCCGAAAAATATACACATGCGCACGAAAACACAGAGCGACACGCACAAATGTACCATAATACACACAAACACTCACACGAATAGGCTATACACAAGCACATTCGTGCTAAATCAACCGCATTTCAAATAAGATTTTTTTAGAAGCAAAACGTAGTTTTTATTCATTCATTTTTTCTATTTGGCCATTTCCTTTAAACTCCATTTCATGTCCTGAAATAAAGGTTCCTTCAACACAACAATGACAGCAGGCTTTAGCACAAACAGGCCTATGTACAGAAATCCACTGTGGAGACACACATTCCGCCTCATACTGAATTTGTTTTATTTTCTGCTTTATGAGAACACGATCTCCGGCATAACCGCGCAATCCCAAAAGCCAGACAGCAATAAATCATACGTCATATTTCCCGCGGCTGACAAAAGCAATCGTAACGGGGCTCTTTGTCCATACACTACCAAGATGGCACCAGGGCTTTTTTTGCCCTCGGTTACCCAACGGTCCTTTCGCTGGCAGCGCTGACAAAGAAACCTTCGTTAATTTAAAGGCAAGGAAAATGAAAAGTTTGCGTGCGCGCGCGTCTTCTGCGGGCTGCCGGTGACTGCGTGAAAATGTTAATCAAAAGGAAGAAATGAACAGTACAAGGAAATGTATAACCAAAAACAACCTCGCAAAAAATATCACTGATCTCCTGCGGTGGCGAAACTGGACGTCTCGTCTTTAACAAAGCCATCAGACCTTAGAGACAGTTCCATAGCCTTCCCCAGGGTTGCAGAAATCCCTGCCATTCCACGGGAGGGAGAGAATTTGCCACTTTTGGCACTAAATTATCAGTGCTAATTACTTTGATGATATCTAATAATGATTTCTATTCTTGCTGCATGGGGACCCGTGAAAGCATATGTTTGTTCTACAGACAAAGTCAATACAGAACACACTGCCAGGATAAATCTGGAACATGGGATGCCTTGAGCTGTTTTTCTTTTTTTTAATTTCTCAAAATGTCAATCACATCTTGTTTCTTGGAAAAGGGAGGGGGGAGGGGGGGGTCAAACAAATCAAAATTACTAACGCTTGTTACAAGTTGTCACCGGAGAAATGTCAATGGAACAAATGTGATTTTAATAGATTGGTGAGGAATATGGGTGGTTGCAAGTTTAATGCTCCTCATCTGTGTCCAAAAAGGCAGTCAGGCCACCCTGCACACGCCGCAGTCAAAGACATAGCTATTCCTTCAAAGTCTGATCAATATGAACAGTTTCCTAATCACAGAGTTTCAGTACCAGGATGGTTCCCCTCCCTTCTCAGGCTGTTGGGGGCCACTCGATAGCCTCTTCACCCCCCCCCCCCCCGACCCGTGGTCTTGGTGACCTGGAACCCAGAGCTGCTGGTATAAATGCCGTAGTGAGCATAAGGAGCGAACACAAAACACAGAAGACAGCCAAGGTGATGCAACAGTTCTCAAGGGGGGGGGGGGGGGGTGTTCAACTTGCCCAGTGCACAGCGGGCGGCGCCGCAGAGAAGGAGCGGCACGGGGAGGGAAATAAATAAATAAATAAATAAATACAAATGCCACGGGACAAACAGCTGAACCATGGCCGAGGGCCAGCGACGCTAATCGTGACCAGGCATGCCTTCGTTAGCTCACCAGCGGGGAGATGGGAGGGCCAGGGGACACAGAAACCAGCCAAACTGGGTTACAGGGACACCCCAATGCGCGGCGGCGTGCTGATGCACTCCCGGGGGCCGCCGCTACCGGCTCACAGGCCCCATTTCCCCTGCTCTGGCACGCGGCTGCGGTGGCTGGCAAAACCAGCACCCCCCGCCCCACACCCCATCCACAGGGGTGCTGCAGGACGGTGTGAAATGACCAGCTAATGAAACGTGGAGGGGGGAGGCTTTCTGAAAAAGGAAGAAAAGAAAAGTGGGCCGGTCACCAGCGCCTAGAACTCAAACGCCTAAAGGAAAAGCGCAAACGCCTTAAAATGCAGGTACAATGCAGGTACAATGCCACATACCTGCTGCTCAAATCAGGAAGACGGCAGCCAGAGGCTGTATGGAGACTGGGTGTCAAAGCGCACACTGCTCGCCAGTCTCAGGCTGAGATGCGTCCCACACACATCAGCGGTCCATTAGAGTGTGTGACACACCCCGGGTGAGAGCAGTTGGGAAATTAGCACGCCAGGGTCCGTACGGAGGACAGCGATTCATTACGCCCCCCCCACTTCTGAGAGACATGCTCTAAAACATGCCTGACGGGCCTCTCACAGCAGTCCGGGGGTCTCCTTACCCTTAATCTGTGCTCATAAATAAGTCCGCAAGCTTCAGTTCCATTGTCTGGGATGATCAATGGAGATCAGCTGGGAGTATTGCGTATCCTTCCTGGCTTCCCCCCAACCGACCCACACCCCTATCTTCTTCCTGTCCACAAAGCTAGAGGCTGACGTCTCATGAAGGATCCCCCTTCTGCGTATGTTGTGTCCTGATGGTCTGCGTCAGTCCCATGAACCACCCCCCCCCACCTCCAAAGCAGAACCACATCTCTGGGCTGGGAGGCAACTCAGCAGCGCAGCAGGGCTAAGACAGGTGCTTTGTAGAGCATGCATTATATGCACATAAATGCCCTGATTAACATGCTCCACTGCTGCATGGCCTTGTATTTTACTCTGCAAACTGGAAAATAAACCCTGAGCCCCATATTACTGGCATAATGACTAATAATCATGAGAGTTATCTTTCCCTAACATAAGCTTAAGCTCTCAACAGAAATTGTTAGATTGTATCCTGCAATTCACTTTAAAACCTAAACAATGCTCAAAAATAATGAGTAAATAAAAAGTATTTATCAAACATGTATAAAACCAGCAGTTAATGGAAGCATTTATTATAACAACAACAAAACGACAGCAATAACAGTAAAAATAAATAGATGCAATTTTTCATGAGGTATTTTTAGTGCGTATTGAGCAAGTTTTGGGCCAAAGTTATAATAAACAGAACTCCAAACACCATGGGAACCAATAAAGGAGTCTAGTTCAGTTGTTTGAGGTTCAGTTTTATCATTTTGTACTATTTTCCTATATCAAATAAAATATCAGAATTAACTGTCAAAAATCAAAATCCTGATTGTTTGTTTATTATTGTTGTTGTTATAACGTAGTGAAGATCAATTAACTTTTTAGTTCGTTTTCTACCTCGTATTTTCGCCTTGTTTTACGAAACAAAGGCCGCTTTCAAATATCGGTACCTGATGAAAAATACGGAACCACACGACCGGCCTCTCCTAGCACAGTTAGTGCCTATCGTTTTTGCGCTGAGTAATTCGTTTCCTTAATTTGTTATTACCATATTGCGAAACACAATGGACGAAAAGTGAAGAAGTGTTGTACGTTGCAGAGTACAAGAAGGAAAAAACTGTGAAACTATTTCCACCTGGGATGACTTCTGTTAGCCCTGTTTTAACCCGTTCCTCTCATGCATCTCTTTGCCTAGTAAAAGTCTAAAATAGGCATTTAAGCGCCATTAAGACACAATGCATGCGCTTTATGAGTGACCCGTGTTTAAGTGTGCAAATTTACGCAAGCACACTCTAAGAATAAATGGGATTAATGTGTTTTTTCATCAAGCTCCTTCCAGACAATTCACCATTTTAAAAACGAGTAAAATACTGCGTACAAATACATACATGCAGGCCTATTCAATTGCGTCTTGTTTTTATTGTAAGCATGTAATCGTTTCAAAGGTTTCATTTATTCTCCACCACTGGAAAAACGTGTCTAATAAAACGAATTGTGTCGTTAAGGTACTACATAATCCCACACTTCTACAATATAAAGCTTCTAGTAAAACGGTATATTACTAGCCTATATTATATATAAAATAAATAATACTTTTCGGCAACAATTAGCGTTTTCGTCGGCTATAGAGGTTTTATGGAAGAGATCATTACAAACGACACAAGTTTTTTAAAGATCTGAAGCAGTTGCTTAAATGGACGTCTGTTTATGGCTTTGATTGTAAAACAAATTATGTCTATTTACCTTTTTAATGCTATAAATTAACAGAACCCTCCAGGCATGGGTATTGCGAAAACATAAGACACCAGAGGGCTTTTTTCAACTACTGGGTGTAATTTGCTTATTTATTTGTTTCGGGAAATTGCTACGCTCGTTTGCAATCTCTTCTTTAATGGACTATGAGCCGAGGAGACCCGTCAATATTCTGATTATGGCAATTGATAAAATTACCAAGCGCACGCAATATTATCGCTACGCGAAGCTGATATTTTGTGATTTATAGAGGGAGGGACATTACATAATTGTCCTGTTGATGAGATGTGTTAACGAGGTTACGCTTTTAATTCAAAGTACAGATAAAAAAGTGTATCTACCTGGATCACATACGTGGCCATTTCATGACACCCAAACCTTCTTCGCGCTGTCTATAGCACTTAAAGAAGAACTTGTCAAGGGCTGAGATTTGCGCTAACTAGCTATCGATCGCCCTCCCCCTTACGAGGAAAAGAGCAAGGCGACGGAAAGGAGTGGGAATGACATTGAGGGGGTGGAGGGCAAGAGAATCGGAGAAAAGCGAGGCATGTTATGATGCAGCTCTTCTTTAAAGAAAAAAGGGGGAATTGAGTTATGGGCCGCTGCGAAACAAACTCAATTTATGCTTAACGTTGAAGAAAAGCGAGCGGGAATGTGGATGGATCGGTTGTATTGGTTTGCATTTTAAACAATACGACTTGACTCCACGCTACGAGCTCGCTACTTCCCCCACTCCTACCCCCAAGCCACCCCCTTTCCGCGCACCCGCAGTTAACCAGAACAAAGGGACAGGGAGCACACACAGGGACCACCTATTTACGTGCGAGAAAGCGGATCGGTAGCTCGTCTCCAGCCATGGCGATCAAATTATGCGTGTCTCATTCCGTTCCGCTGCCCTCGGCACTTGGGACAGTGACCGGTTCAGACACTGGCTTTTGTTGTTCGGAACACCATCTTTTTCACGTGGAGACACGGGGGGAGTCGATACGGAATTGCCAGAATTCACAAACGAAAACTGATTGATTTAAATACCGAGCGCTGCAATACGAAAAATTCTTGATATTATTGAGTAGATACAGCCGGCGCAGCAAAACAATCAAAAGTAATTTAACACTGAAGAGCCCGGTTAATTTACAGCATTTTGCGGTCACTGAACATTTCCATTGTCATTGACAGGTGTATAAAGTTCGATTGTAACCAACATGAAATAATTTTAAACTGATTTTACATTGTTAATATTAGCACAGTAGATGAAATAGCGGCAGTGACGACTGATTTGCGAACAAAATACTCCGTGAGAACATTAAAAAATCGTGTCTAATAAAGTAATTCGCCAAGTGTATTAAATTAATTTCGTGTTTCACTTATTCATTTGGAACCGCAAGTAAATATAGCCTTTTAAATAGAAATGGCTATTTAGCCTACCAACGGTTACAAAAAGGGGAAGTGATTTCAGAGTACGACGGAAAAGCACTTAATCAATTGTTTCCTTAATTTGTTATTATTTCCCCATTGCAAAACACATAGAAACAACACACAAAACAAAGTCAAATTCCGTCTTTGTAGCACACTAATCCAATTATACACTAAGGATTTCGTACTGCCTACCGTATTACAAGAATGTATACAAGAATGTATCTTTCAAAGTGCTTAAGTTAAACTCCCGATTTTATGACTTATATACGTATATGAATTTTTGCCGCTGACTAAAAAGGTCCGTTTTAATAGTATCGTCGCGGGCTTACTGCAGGTCGTTTCTTCCAAAGCATTGTGTTCGATAAACACTCCCTAGTTGAATACTGGTATTACAGTACACGGCGCTGTCCGGTGATTATCAAAATTGCGCGAAATTACCGATGTTAGTAAAGGCATAATCTGTAAATAAATTCATGCGTTAAACCGTCTACTTTTGTGTGTGTACGCAGGCCTATGCATGTATATGTAAACGTCTGATTACCCCGCAGACGCTATACGGAGTAAATATATATTCCGAAGCCCTTTTATAACCTTATATAACCTTACTATAAAACATCATTACAGGATTACAAATCATATTCAGTTCTGAAATTATTATTATTATTATGTATTTTTAAAATTACTACTACTGCTAGGCTACTACTATTATTTTACTACCCCATTATTATTATTATTATTATTATTATTATTATAACGGAGCAGGATTATTGATACTACACTTAATTATCGCTTACAATATTTAAGTCTATGAATTTTAAACACGTTGAACAGCGAACTTGCCTGGATATGTTGACTTAAGACACATTTATCTGTAACAGCACCTACAGCGGCGAATTTAACACTCTCCTTAATCGCAACAGTTTAATAACTAAAATGCGAGATTATCTCCTTTTATGCAAACCTCCCCCCTTCCTCGAACTCTCACCAGTCAGTTCGGCCCTGCCTACCCCACCTAAAATCAATCCACTTTCTCCAATCAGATTATCCCCTCGTAATCACAAAAACAAACAGATACCGAAAAGTGGTGGAGCCCCATAGCGAAATGCATCTCTTCAAAAACCCATTTATCTCGTCAATGTTGCTGTTCAGTCTGAAAACCGAGATAAAGAACCGCAGGAATGTTTATTTTCCCTTTTATCTCCTTCGAAACTTTTCTTACTTGGCTTCACGTTGTTTCCAGTTTTAAATATTTATTTAGTTAAACAATTTGTGTGTGTAATCGCATCCGTTTACTGCAAAATCCAAGACACCTTAAATCACAATTGAAATCGGCTCTCTGTAGCTGTAAAGCAGTTTTCAATGCACCTACTTAACATTTAGTTGTTACTGGCTCTGATATACCCATAGTAGTTTCATAGTTTACCTATAATTTACTGTTTTGTGTCTGGAGTAAATTTTATTTTTGATTCACTTTTGAGTTTTTCCAAATTTCATATGAATACATCTGACATTATTATACAGGTTTGTACTATCAGAGATTCAGCTTTCTTTCGATGTATAAAATTTCTACAGCTTTACATTATTTGTACATATAATGTATTTCCAGATTACATAGGCTAATGTAGGCCTATTCGCAGATGGCTCATTACGTATAATATTTTGTCCGCAAATCATTTTTTTGTTGCATTTACGCAAAATTTTGGTTGCATGATTAACAAATAGTTTGACCGCGCGTGATGAAACAACACTCGACTGAATCCGTTATCCACACAGAAGCAGGATCTGATTACAGGCTTTCCTTGTGTATGTGAATCTTTAAACAATTGAACACTTAGTTGTAAAAAAAAAAAAAAAGAGCTGGCAACTGAAGCAGCGCGCCCATAAATCAGTAGATGTGAGCAGGTTGCCTTTGGAATGAATGAAGCTGCAGTAGCAGCGCGTTTACGCCGTCGGACAGTTAGCAGGCCTTCGCCAACACAGGAAACAGTAAGAGCATCTCAGACTCGCAAACCACGCGTAACGCACTGCACGCCGGCTTCTGCATGCGGACAGGTTACCTTCTTTGCTGTTGTTCTGGCCTTTCGTCTTGTCCCAGAGAGCCATGGCCTTCTCGTCCTCGGGTCCCTCCATCAGGGCCTTGTCACTGGGCACATACCACGTGGCATGCTGCTCCGCCATCAGGCTGTCAAGGTCAATAGTGCTGACAGAGCCTTTGCTGGCATCGGGGCTGCAGCAGGAGAGCTCGCTGTCCCCGTTCTGGCTGCCACAGTCCGCCTTCTTGCCGCCCTTCATGGCCAGCGGCTGGTCCTCGGAGATGCTGAACTGCTGCCTCTGCAGCTGGATTTGGGCCTGCAGGATCTCCAGGGGGTGGATCTCATCTTGGCCCGTCGTGCTGGAGGGCGTGCGGACCTGCTCCATGCCGGGCGTTCCTGGGTGCGTCGCTCCGGCTCCCCCACCCCCGCTCATGCCATAGTTGTCGGGGGTAGAGGTAGTGTGGCTCCCCATAGCCAGGCCCAGTGCCTTCTGTCCATTCACCAGTCCATGCTCCCCCCTCTGCAGCTTGGGAGACCCCCCTACGAGCGAGCCGCGGCCGGGCTTGGAGCTGCCGTCGGAGCTGGAGGACACCTCGTCCTCGTTGCCGTAGTGGGTGCCCGCTCCCGTGCCGCCACCGCCATCGTCCGGGAAGTCCACGTGCGGGGAGCCGCCCTCCGACTTGGCCACGCTCTGAATGCCGCTGTCCAGCGACGACATGAGGTCAGGCTGCTCGCCCAGCAGCAAGTCGGCCCCTTTGCCCCAAGCAGGGGACGTCAGGGGCTTGTCGCCCGGGGTGCCCCCACTTCTCTCAGCCATGCCGGCCGGCTGGCCCTGCTGGCTCGGACTCACAACAGGGTTAGTGCTGTCAGAGGAGAAAAAGATTCCCGGGCTCACATGCCCGCTGTCCCTTTTCCTCCTGCCCCTCCCTCTCCCACTCCCTGTTGCTGCTTTCCCCTCACTCCCGGGGGTAGCGTCCATACTGTAGTTTGGGGAGAGGGCACTGGCTTCCCCCTGCGCCGTCTGGCTCTGACTGGCGGCCTTGCCGTTACCATTCCCGCCGCCAGGCATCTGGTTGCTCTGAGATGAGCCGCTCTGGAAGTATTCGGGCCCGGAGCCAGCGGGGGCTCCCGCCGGGGCTCCCGCCGTCCCTGCGCCACTGCCGCCGCCGACGTCCTGCTCCGTCTGACTGAGCTTACGCTTATTTTCATTCTGGGTCTTCTTGTTGAACGTCACGTTGAGGTTTGGGGCCCCCAGGCTGGCGATCATGTTCTGGCATGCCGTGGAGAGCGCTGCCAGGCAGCTCTGGCCGAACACGTTGTCCTTGGTGCTGGTTTTGCTGAAGCTCCCGAGGGAGAGGGCCCCCAGCTTGCTCACCGAGGACCGCTGGCCCGGAGGGAACTCTGACTGAGGAGCGTAGCCCCCCGGGGAGGTGTTCACTCCGGGCGGATTGCTGTGGGGAGCCCCCTGCCGGTTGGCTCCGGCGTACGAGAAGGCAGGCTGAGCCCCCATCGGGGGAGCCACAAAGTCAGCTGACCTCCTATCTGAGGGGGCGCTGGGATGCCCCACGCCAGCCCCCGGAGACTGCATCTGGTTGAGGGTGCCCATGCTGCTGCTGAACGGCGGGTGCATGCCAGGGGAGTGCAGGGCCTGAACGTGCCCATCTCCCGGCATCCGCATGGGCTCCTGCATGCCCATCCCGTTGACGCCGGGCCGGAACATCATTCCGGCACCGCCCTGCTGGAGGCCCATGTCGTGGGGACCGACCTCACTGGAGCTGCCCATCCTCCGCGGCAGCATCTCCCCCGGCTGGTGCGACCCAGGGAACCAGGTGCCATCCTGAGACATGTGGGCGTTCTGGGCCTCAAAGCCTGCCATCCGGCCGGCACCATCCCGGTCGAAGCCCGTCGGGGGAATGCCCCCATGCACCATGGCACCCTGGCCGACATCCCCGTGGTGACCCAGCTGCTGCAGGTTGGGCTGCCTCATCCGCTGTTGCTGGTTCCGCGAGGCCATCTGCTTGATCATCATGGCGGCATTCTGCCGCTGCTGCAGTGACTGTGGCTCCGGCCCAGCATGCTGAAGTGGGGGCCCTGAGGGGAAGCCATCTGACACTGGGGGGGTAAAGTCCCCAGGGAGGCCTGGGTAGGCTGAGGGCGAGAGGTGGTTCTCCACCCCTGGAGGATTGTGCATGCCACCTCCGCTCCATGAGCCACAGTTGTCACCATTGTGGCCAGCGGGGAAGTCGAAGCGAGGCCTCTTGGCCATGCTGAGATACGGCCCATCAAAGTGCTGCAGCCTCTGATTAGCGGCTTGCTGGGAAGGGTTTGGGGGGGGCTGCTGTTGCATATTAAACATGGGGTCTCCATAGGGGTGCAGGTTCCTGTTCTCCAGTCTGTGGATGGGATACTCAAACTGGTTGTGCTGGCCGGACATCATGACTCCCCCATCCTGCATGCCAGGGTTTGAGGACCCAGAGTCAGACTGGGGTGGGCGGGGGAGGCCCGGGGGGCAGGAGTTCTGCCTGGCGAGCAAGCCGGCCTGCTGCTGCTGCTGCTGGGGGGGTACAAGCGGGTGCCTGGTGCCGACATTCCCCTCCATGCCCATGGGCATCTTGCGGCCATTGCCGAACCTCTCGAAGAAAACCCCGTGCTGGGGGGGTTGGGGGGGGGGCTGCTGCTGCTGATGCGCCTTGGAGACGCCAGGCATGCCAGGCGGCCTAGACATGGCGGTGCCCCCAGGGGGGAAACCCCCACTGCCTGCAGCCACCTGCCGCCCGCTGCCGTAATGGGGTAGCTGGGGCTCAGACTCGGAGGGGGAGAACACTGGCACGTCAAAGTGCCCCGGGGGCGGCTCACTGGGGTAGTTGTAGTCTATTCCCTCCACAGTGCCCTGGGGGGGAAGGCGACGGGATTCCAAGCTATGGCTCTCGGACGACGAGGCAGAAGGGAGGCCGTGGAAGGAGGCAGCCCGGTTTGGGGACTGGTCTAGGGGCAGGCAGGGGGCAGGAACACCGTGGCTTCCTCCAGGGGGGCCATGGTGCTGAAAGTCAGGCATATTCCCTGATCGCTGCTGCTGCTGCGGCGGCTGTTGCTGCTGCTGAGCAAAGGCCTCTCCTGCCTGGCCCTCAGAGAGCGGGTCGAAGCCCTCCGCAAAGCCCTGCTGGGGACCCATCCCGCTACCACTGTAGCCCATGATCCTGCCCCCATGCAGGCAGGACGGCCCGGGGTCTGGGCCTCCGAACGGGCCTCCAAAGTGCGGCTGGTGCTGATGGGGATGCGGGTGATGACCGTGTGGGTGGCTGTGGTGAGGTTGCTGGTTGCTGAAGAAGCCGGGCATGGCAGACTGCTGCTGCTGAAGTCCTCCACCATGCATGTCAGAGTGACCCCTCGGGTGGTAGCTGTAGTGCTCCCCGTTCATGTTCATGTTGAGCCCCATCATGGCCGGCTCATTCATGGGGCCCATGCCTGGCTCCACAGGTCCTGGGGGCCCCGCAGCATGAAAACCGGAGCCCTTGTAGTGGGAGCTCATGTTAAGTCTAGACTGGCTTAAGTTTCTCTCCCCTTGGCTGGAGATTCTGCTGTTAATCTGGGAACCAAACTGTTCCAGCCCAAACATACTTCCCTGCTATCAAACCCGCATGACCGCCAGCTAGCAAGGCTGTGCGGCTCTTTTGATGCGATGTTTCTTTCGCCGATCGATCCTCGCGGGTCTCAGAAAAAGCAGTCGGAATACTATATAAATGCGAAATCAACTACCTTTCCTGTTAATGAGGCCACGGAAAAAAAATGGATATGGGACCAAAAATAATTAGCGTTTTTAAAGTCTTGCTGTAGATCACATTTTTTAGAATGTCGGAAAAGAATTAAAATATTTCTTAAAACGGTAAAACCAAGAAAAGTCCAACAACCGTCTATGCGTTAAGTAGCAAACAAACAAATCCTCACTCGCTCCGCAAAAAGTATTAAATGCGCTGATTAAGTCCGTACTCCTTGTCCGTTAAATTAAACTAACTTCGGAGGCGAGCGAAATAAAGGTACTTACAACTGTGGCTTGAAAAATATATGTTCCTGTACAATCCCGTATTTCCAAGTATTGTCGTGAACATTTCCTTTTTTTGTGAAATAATAAAAAAATCCTCCTATTTCGATTTCGAGGTGACAGGTAGCGCAAACCACAAGTTATCTGAAAATAACGTTATACTGGTGTATATGTTTTTTGCCCGAAGAAAAAATAATATTCCAGGTTGTGCCAAACGTTCCCGGACGAACAAAAACGGGTCTCGCTTAAAGACCCCATAATAATTCAGTTCCACATATCTGATTAGTCGTAATTTGCGCGAATAATTAATAAAAATGCAATTATCGTATTTCGTGAAAATAAGCAAAAAAATTAAAACGATTTAATTGTGCAAAACAGTCGTCTTGCTCTCCGGGTCCCGTGAAACCTGTTTTTAATATCACCACTTATTAGGATGTTCTTGGTTATTATGATTATTATTACAGAGTCCACAAGAGCAAAAATCCCGCTCCGTGCGGCTTAAGGAAAGTCGGAGAGCAGTTCGTTTAAGTCTTTCTCCCGTCAATAGAGTCGGGTACCGGGACACTACCCGCACTCCACCGCTACAGCGCGGCTTGGCAACCTTGTCTTCTCGGTCCCGATCATTTGCAATAGGATTGCGCGTCCGTCTCCAGCTCGAGATCTGCCTCGTTGCTGTCTTCCCGGTTACTCCTGCTCGTTGTGGGCTTCAGCAGTAGTATATACACCAGCTGAGAAGGACTCGCTGAGAGATCGCACTCCGTACAGCGTTTGGCACTGCACGACCGGCGCGTTCGGAAAACCAGCAACAAGTTTTGCATTTCTGCAATCGATTTCACCCATAAGATCCCGGCCAATGGCAGGCGCAGCTTCCCCGACGTTGTGGGCGGGGCTATATCTTAAGGTGGTCCGTAACTGAGCGGGCAGCACTCCGCGAAAGGAGCCGCTCCAAGATTCATCTTAAAGCAAAGTTTTTTTTTCCGCCTCTTTCGAAATGTATTCGAGATCATGTCAGGTGTTTTTTCTTGCTTCATTGTATTTTTGCCGTTTTTATTTATCGTCTTATTAAATTAAGTCATTTCGGCAGTGGTTCGTAGAGTCTGTTTTGTATCTGAAAATTTAAAGATATAAAATTTATTTTCTTATGTTCATGCAGAAATGAAGAGATTAAACACATGTCTTACATGCATTAGGGTTGCACGACATCATTGTGACGGAAATGTATTATTTATTTAGGCGACCAAAATGCATGAATTCACAGTGTGACAAAGTAGACAGCGCGGTAACGCTGCCATTGTTAAAGCACGCTTGATGGCGAATTAACATTTCTATTCAAATTAATTATTTAATTACCATAATTATACTTTCCTTATTAAAAAGTCGCTGACGATAGACCTCTTAATCTGACTCGTTTGCTGGCAGACAGTAGTAGCGCTAGAGCTGAAGGAAGGCAGCTCAAACGCTTAAATTGCAAATAAAATACTGGAAATATCGACGTTGCTGCTGAACTACCGAAATAGGCCATTATTACATGTTTATTACGAGGAAGTTATTTAATAGTGGATTATTGCTCTTTGGGAGCTAGTTCTAGAAATGTATTTATATTATCAGTGGGTGTTTTGTCTTTGATTTAGAACCTATGACAGTCTGATAAGGTCTATCTATAGATCACAATATACGCTTCACTGATATGTTTCTGATAATGCTGGGTCTCTTGCTTTCACTCCTGCTCTTGGGACCGGAGTCCGTGCCAGAAATCCAAACTTCGCTTCTCTGAGCTAAAATATTAAAATTTCAAATCAAACTGTCTATCTGATTTAATTAACATCCCATTGTGCATTCGGTTTATTTTTCATACGACCAGTGACAATGGCCGTGTCTAACTCGGTTTGTCTTGTGCTAAGCATTTTATGAGACCTGTAGTAAATCTGCCGAATTGATGAAGGTATCGCATTATTTCATTCCGTGTTTATTACCTTCTTTGGTGAAATTATGTCGACTCGAATGGTGCAAATGGATTGAAATATACAGGCAGATGTAGTGGAAGCAGGCGGCGGATACCTTTGACTTTTAGCGACATATAGGCCTATCATTTATTTATTTGCAGGATACGCGTCTGTGTTTGTGCGGGAGGGGTGCGATGAGAGACAGCGAGTGAGCAGAGTGAATTTGGGAGGTTACTATTGTACAGTTGCTTTTATAACCAGAAAATATTGTTTGGCCGGAGTAACTCAGTTGGGACAGCTAGATCGATATCTTTCATTTAATTTTAAAAATAGACTGACAATAATTTTAGGTAAAATGTGAAAAAGTGTATTACATTTAGGAGGGGATTTTGAAACACTTGGATTGCTATTTAAAGGTAAAAAGAGAATATAACAATAAAGCAGGGACTTAGGAGTATGTGCTAAATCAAACCTGAAAATTAAAATGGCTGATTATTGTAATTCGTGAAGTGGTTATTCTGACATCGTTGATGTAGCCCGATTTACCTGTAATACCCTGGCAATATAATCCAGATTTTGAAATTAAAATCGACCAGGAAATTAAATGGCCTTGATTAATTTCAATACGCGACAGGAAAGCAGTTAGTTTAAACAACCATTTTAAACGGGGGCAAGATGTAGTTTAATGTAAACCATTGAAAAGACAAATAACGTGGGCTGTATATATAGCTTATGACAACGGGAAATTTAAAGGAGAACAATGAGATCGGAAAATAAAAATATCAAAAGCTCACTTCGGTTCAGCCTCTGGCCTAACAATAGCCTAGATCTACAACAGTATCTGCATACTAAGTATATATTGTAGTTTACACAGTCCTGACTTTGTATAATAGCCTATATACGCACAAACGTAGACACGTGTATGAAAGGGGTCACTTGAGTCGATTTCGAGTTTTAGTTTTGTCTACTTCCTTCTCCTGCAAGATCAGAATTCTGGTCTGTGATTAAATATTGATTTTGTTTAATTAGTTTTCAAGTGGACTATCCTCCTCGTTGATGGTGTAGAGATTTCACTTCAGTCCGAGAAATGGAATTGGACATGGAAATTGTTAGCGGGGGGAAAGGGGGAACTGGGCTGTTGTGACATTTCTCTCACAAAATTTGTGAAGTACTCGGCAGTAGCAGACTAGGGGGCTATAGGGATACCCCACACGTACG
The DNA here is from genome assembly GCA_019775895.2 of Stomatorhinus ivindoensis. Classification (NCBI taxonomy): domain Eukaryota; kingdom Metazoa; phylum Chordata; class Actinopteri; order Osteoglossiformes; family Mormyridae; genus Stomatorhinus; species Stomatorhinus ivindoensis. Next base: position 34,907,993 of record JABFEB020000040.1, read on the forward strand.
CAGCTCCACGGAATACATTTAATTTGCCCTGATCACTCCATCAAAAATAATACATAAGTCTTTCAGATATCATTTTTAAGCAAACGGATTTCACGCGCAGTTTTCAAAGTTTCCCAATTTCATACTTTTATAATCAAGCAATCGTGCAGTTGTTGATAAAATGGTTTCCTGATCCCTAAATATAATTTTAAGCAGCTACAATGGATTCTAATTAAATATATGGCTATTAGTCATCAAATTCAAACAGTGTACATTATTCAGCCCCGTGGACTGGCCGGCCGCTTTATCATTGTATAGCGTCACTCCATAATGATATAGATACATCAGCCGGTTCAGTCAATGTGTTTGTTTGATAGAGCATGCATGATTATATGGTTTTCTCCTCTGCTTTCTGGGCTGAAAAGTCAACCGTATTTCCTTAGCCGACTACTACGAACGGCGGCTTTGGAAGGACCGTTTCTGCCCGACATTTTTATGAAAAAGACACAGTGCCATCTAGTGTGCAAAGAATATAACGTCGGCATAGGGTCAACCGAGCAGCCGGTCAGGAAATAATGTTGATTGAGAAAATGATTTTGGCCTTCGGGAAACGATTCAGTGACATTCCTCCTATGATTAAATGAAAAATAGAAATGACTGAGACTTATTTAAGCAGACTAGTACTGGGAGTGAGCAATGATGTGGACTGCTGTGGGTCCTTAAGGTCTGGGTTGAGAACAACTGCAGTAGGGCATGAAAATCCCAAGAAGCCAACTCTTTCTGAGATGCCTTGGCCACCATGTCTACACATTCTGTTCATTTTAATGCTTAGTCATACTAACAGACCCAGTCTCTTTGCAGCCATGATTGGTTGTTAACAGGAACAGGCTGATAAGCAGGTGTACCTAAGAAACTGGCTTCTGATAGTGTGTATGTGTGTATATATATGCTTGGGGTATACACACACACACACACAAAGACACACAGAAACCCCTAAACCACCAATGATATCAATTTCTCACAGTTTTCACACACAGCCATCTGCCTTATGTAACAGCAAACTAGAAATCAGTCCACTTGCCGGGCTCAGGTCGACTTTCAGGAGGCAGGTCAAAGGTTAAAAATGAGGCCTTTTGTTAGGAAAAGACTTCAGCAGCTGGGGTGACCTTGTTTGTTCCCTGAAAGGAATGGAGAGAGCCGGCTCCGGAGCTCGAAAGGTCAAAAGTCGGAGGCAGAGGGGAAGAGAGCTGAGCCCTCTAACTGAAGTAGAGTGCAGGTTTAGACATTTTGCACTAAGATTCAAAGGCAGAGAGAGACTCAGAGAAGAGGCTGTGTTTCTCACCAGACAGGCCCTCCTTTTGACACGTAAAAAGCTAAAAAGGACAGAGAATGAATTCACTGTAATGTCAGATCAATTAAATAAATCCTGCAAAAGTTACTATAGGTTTGTTTTTTCTCCATTTCCATAGTTGTGTATCTTGTTTTAACAGGAAAACATATATATCATATGTAGCCCCTCTGAGACAAGGGAAAAAATGATTTATCTGGCAACGATGACAGACGTAACTGGCAGGAAAAAAAGGTAGAGCAAGACTGGGCAAGAAAGGCAGAGAGGGAGGAGGATGGGAAAGTTTTAACCGACAACAGCTGAGGTGCCATCGAATAGGGGGGTGGGGGTGGCGAGGGGCTAATCCATTTGGCTGAGGTGAGGGAGCTGGAAAGCTGTGCGGGCGGTGGGGAGCCGTGCGGGCTGTGGGGAGTCGTGAGGGCGGTGGGGAGCCGTGCGGGCGGTGGGAAGCCGTGCGGGGGGTGGGGAGCCGTGAGGGCGGTGGGGAGCCGTGCGGGCGGTGGGGAGCCGTGAGGGCGGTGGGGACCCGTGAGGGCGGTGGGGAGCCGGCGCTCTCAGGTTTCCAGCTCATTTCAAACACACCACCTTATCCGACCAACGGCAAAATTCCCCACAATTACTAACCACAGGGCTCACTGGGCTCAGTGTTTTAAGTATCGTTTAGTGGACACATTTCAAAAGTTTGTTCTGAAACAGAGGTCTTTCCTGAAGTCTAAATTGGACATCTTCTTTATCCAATAAATTTCGATGATGTTCCAGAATACTGGCATCCCTCGCAGAAAGCTTTCACTGAAATACTTTGTTTAAAGGTACAATGGGTCTTGCGTTACAAACTGCTACCTTAAGCCTAAAAATCACACTAGTCTTTAAATAGTATACCTTTGGTTGCAAATGCAATTCCACTATCATGTACATTTTCAGAACCAAAGAGTAATTAGTCTGGCATAAACTGAAGCAAGCATAGAAATCTGGTCACTGAATAGAGACGCCTTTCCAGATAGCACCTAATCATAACATGTCACAATTATACAATTGCTTAGTTCCAGGTTTCTAATACATGTTTTTCATGTAACTAATTTTGTTTGAATGAAAAAAACAGTCATTCCATCTTCAGGAGCAAATGTGATGTTTAAGTTGTATGACTTCTTAAGCCAAAGCTAAATCAGACAGGTTTACATGAGAGATTCTGGCCACGAAAGCTGTACTCTCTCAATCCTTCTCGGCTGGCCAGGACAGGCATTTCAACTGTTTGCAAACACTCAGTAGACAAGAAAATAGCAGGTCCAAGTAACTGTGTTCGAATGTGTGCATGGGGGGCAAGTGACACAGGAGCAAAAGTCCATGGTAAAAGGCAGTTAAAACTGAGTGACAGAGGCTGATAGGCGCAGGGCAGGAGGGAGCAGGACCTGGCCGACAGGACTCGGGGCAGAAGGGAAACAGTATTTTTCAGGTAAATATATTCTAAGGGAACAAGGCGCGTTGGAGACAGGCGTGATTGTGTGGCTGGCTGTCCTTCCAATGCTGTAGAACTATCCATAACTAATACCCTTGAACTAGTACTAGGGCCGCCGGGGGGGGGTGGATGCCAGGATGGAGATGAGGAAAAGCAGGCAGAGAGGGCAGAGTCCCAGAGAAAAGGCATCACTGCCGCTCACAGGATGTGGAGTGGCGGGGGGGGGGGGGGGGGGGTTTTATTGGGGTGGTAAGGGGGGGAAAAAAAAATA
>JABFEB020000040.1:34931145-34942497 GCA_019775895.2 Stomatorhinus ivindoensis
GGGACGGCCACTCACTCCCATTCAGAGGGACGGCCACTCACTCCCATTCAGAGGGACGGCCACTCACTCCCATTCAGAGGGACGGCCACTCACTCCCATTCAGTCCATAAGATTGCCAGACTATAACCGTTAAAGGGTTATATTATCCTAAAAAAAACTTAGATAACATTCATTAATTAACTACCCCAGGTTTAAGGAATATGGCAGTGACTCAGCCACAACATCCTGTACATGTCCCAGGACTGCAAAGTGGGGTGGAGAGGAGAGGGGAGAGGAGCTCACTGGTTCGGCAGTAGGGGTAGGCATTCCAGGCCTTCTCGTGGAACACCAGGGCCCCCTCTGGAGAAATCATCTTCACAAAGGTAGGCACTTTACTGTGGGCCAGACAGCAGACAAGAAACTATGAGAGAGCATGCAAAGCCAGCAAGTGCCATGCCTACCCACCCCCCACCCAGGGCCGCCTTGGGCTCTCACAGGCGGTGCACAGTTCCCACATTCAATCTGCTACCTCACCTGAACACCCAGGCTAATTAATCACTTCCCCCAATTTGAAATAATTACCTGGATTAAAGTTGCCTCCGGATTAACGTTCTGAAAGTCATACATGCGTTGTGAGACACTACTTCCACACACACAGCTATGCTCTGACATGAACGTCCTTTCCTTTTTTATATTCTTTCATTTTCTAGGTAATTTCCAAATCCCAGTATGACTGCCAGTTAGCCTCCAGCTAAACGAATAGCAGCAGGTTTTAATGAAGCCTTTAGCTGCCTGAGCTGCCCCCTAATCACCTAAGCAGGATAAATAAGCAGAGAATCTAAAGCAGCAACATTTATAGCTGTTCCAGGTCTGTGTGTATTGCTTTTGTTCCTCAACCCTAATTAGGATACTTAAAGACCAACACTTGTAAGCTGATGTCAAAAACACTACATTTAAATTTACACATTTACACAATTAAATAATATAAAGTAAACCCATAGATCGTGACCACCGTGGTGACATTTTGGGATATTCTGACATTATACCCCAACCTGCAACAGAACAGCACCAATGATTAATAAATGACAGTTGATCAGAAGAAAGCAGCTGGCACAATCAAAGCAGTTGTTGTGCAACACAGGAAGAAGGATCAACACAGTGGCTTGAATCACTCAAAGATAAGCAAAATTCAGGGCACCAGAGCTGTTCAACTTTTCAGTAAATTTAAAGGAACTTGGTTTTTAAAATAATTTAGCTTGGACAGTAATTTGTTGATAAGTAATTTTACCATACCTTTTTAAAATAAAATGAATAAAATGCGTTTATGCACAAAAAATCCCTTTATGTAAGGCCACAGCACAATCTCCTGGCCATGTGTGAAGGCAGATTGCAAATGCAGATAAACATCTTCCGTGTAAAAGGTGCCTCACAGCTGACAGGAAGAGGAGGATGCAAGAGAAGGTGTGGGCAGACGGCAGGATTTTACTTGCCAAGGGATCTACTATAGCGGTACTCGGCTCAAAGCTGAGGAAGGTCTCACAAACATGCTCACCAGAATGAGGATGCAAAAGTGCCGCTTAATGGCTAGACACAGCACTCAAACCAAAGACAAGCTAATGCTCCCAACTTTGCTTTTGTTTAGTGATAGCGACCATCAGAACAGAACTGCTAACGACCAAGTTACTCGCAAGGCTTCACATTTACTGGCTATCACAGTGGTGCGAGCCCCAGGCTTCAGTCCAGAGTGTGTCAGTCACGTAGGCTGGCATGGCCACACAGCCAGTCACAACATGCAAGGCACAGGCTGCCTTCTGCCTGCAGAAACCATCTGATTCTGGGCCAAACCCAGGAACAGAGCACTCACAAAAGCTAAACATGCTCTTTAAAAGCCCGTTACAACTTCTCCAGAGAACAAAACAGACTCAGCCACGGTAACGGTCACAAAGCAAATAAGTGCAGTACATTTGACAAAATAGGTTAATTGTTATATTTTAATCTACCAATATTTGAGCTAATTATTTAAAGCTATGAATGAGCATTTTAAATAACATAAAGCTGTTTCTGCTGTAGTTTGACATCCCTGTGACTGTGTATAGGACTAGTGGGTACAGAATATGGATGGATGGATGCATGCTTGAGCCATTTACAGGAGAAAATGCAGACAGTTAAAAACTGCCATTAATCATAATTATCCTTGACAACAAATTGAGATTAACAATTCCTTCGGTCTACATCACAACTGAGGAAAATGAAGAAACTCAGCTGGACTGCCAAAGAGGCATTACAGTAATGCACAAGGATCAGCTTGTTGGAATAGCAGTTCTTACACTGGCTTGGGGAGGCTGCAGTGCATGCAGGTCCAGTGCAGTGAACAGCTAATGGCTACCCCAGCTCAGGAGGACACCAGCAGCCCACAGCCATTTCCTGTATTACCTTTGTGTTTCGCCTATGCAATCAACCAGGCCTTCAAAAGGATATGAATATAGACAGCTTCTACTTCCTTTCGGCAACCATCAACAGCAAAAGAACCAGATAGTCAAAACACACTGCAGAATGGCACTTGGCAGAGCAGACTTGAAGGGAGTTCTTTACTGCTATTGACATACTGCTAAGGACAAAGAATGGTTTAGAATACGCTATTTTCTGGGAGTTTTTTTAATGGGAAAGCTGGACAATGAAGGGAACAGGACAGAAAGAGTGCTAATGCCTTTGAACATCTGTGCTGGTGAAGACCTAAGAAAAAAAGGCATAAGGAAAACAAGCATATCAACTCTTGATGGAACTGACCTTCATCTGAAGCACAAATGACCAGGGTGCAGGATCCTATTATGGGCATTTTGAGAAGATCTATTGCAATTGAGGAGGTCATAATGCTTGGGAATGTTTAAGGTACAAGAGGAAGACTGACAGGCAACAAGATGAACTATCTAAAGAATGAACATGCAATGAGAAGCCTGAAGACCCAGCAAATGAACATTGTGGTATTGATTTAATGCCACCTAGGCTGTGTTCAAAATGTCCACTCCCTCACTAACTCACTCTATAGTGTTCACTATACAGAACACTCATTAGGAGATAAGGGCAGACAGCATTGATGCATTTTGGACACTGGGCAGATATGGGCACTGCTACATAATTATGCGATGGGCAGTCGTAATTATCTCTGTCGCATAAACAGACGGCAGAACATGGACAACATCATGACTTTTTTGATCAGTACACAATGTAATCGACACTCCGATTTTGTAGTGCATTATATAGTAAATGAAATTTATAGTTTCAGAATTCAAAGAGCACTAGAAAATGGCAGTACCATCATATACTGGACTATACAGTGGCCAAGTGTACATTTCTAACACATCCCTAATAATAACAGTCCCTGATCAGATGAAGTGCAGATTATCCAATCAGTATCAGATAGAGGATCAGTAGATACACAGTGACTGAGGATGGCCAAGAACAGTTTGGGAACCACCAGTCTAATGAACCAAATCATTCTCTCTCTCTGACTACTAAGTATGTCAGCAGACTGCAGGAACTGAACACAACCAGTTTTCACAACCAGTATTCTACACAAAACTAGCTTGTTTCATTCAACGATCTACTGAGAAACTGGATAACAGTGAAGGTGGCCACACAAAACGACATCCGGACAAAATAAAACCAGAGAGGTCAATGAGAAAAATCTGTTGCATACTTAAAACAATCCTGCGATGTACATGAAAACACTATTGGACAGGACAGTTAGACAGTATTGTGTGTACGACCGATTTAATGAGCCACAAATAAGATGTAACTGCTAATAAACAGTATAAAAATACAACTTTAGTTCTGTTGATAAAGGGCACAGATATTCAGGGGACATTGTAGTTGAAACTTCTGAGTAGGGACTCTAAATTTCTGAGTTACGAGTTCAAATAGAATGCAGCGTTAGTCCTGCTATCCAACCAGTTGGTGTTACCTTATGTGAGCCAATTGTTGTTGGGATCAGAAGAAACAAAAAAGCCCTACACAGGTAGTGTGCTGAAACGGTGATCCACCACAGTCATCACTGCTCATACGACGTTGTTTTGCTAAATTCAGTATACAGCCACCTTGAGCATGAAAGGTAGTGTACCAAAGCGGGCGAAGCAGGCAGGGGAATACAGGTCATCGCACCTCTTCAGGTGGTAGATCTTGTGTGTGTATTGGCCCTTCTCGCCCTCCTTCTCGTACGGCTCGTTCTTCAGCACCTCGATGCCCTCGCCACCGCCCGTTTCGTTCTTGCTGGCCTCTGCCACGGAGAAGAGCTGTCCCACTTGGTACTGGAAGGAAAGACAAATCTGATGTCTTACATTCTTCCCTCAGGTAATTACTGGTTCTGTCTGGTGCAGTGAGGAACACAGAAAACACTGCAATTCTGTAAAGTGTCAGAAAAACCACTAAAGAGTATGTTAGTTACAAGACAATGAGGAGTAATATGGGAAGGAAATCAAATCTGATCTACAGATTCCTCAGTGGACTAAGCCTTAGAAGAGCTCATTGGTGGATCTCAATGTGAACCTCCTGAGGAAGGTGGGACAGATGAAGGGTTGAACCCCACACACTCATGTGTCACTCATGGTCCCTGTGTGGCATCTTGAGTAGGGGTGCGAGTACAGCTTTCGGGTGAGGTGGTACAGGTCTGTAATCAGGCCTGACCTGATGAGTAGCCCAAACATTGCGTGCATGAGCCATAGTGGCTGTGAGCACAAAGAACCCTCATTGTCTCCAGCAGGGACAAGCTGGCTCTCCGATTAGCAATGAACAAGAACAAAAACAAAGGGCCACCAGTACAGCAGGCTGATCTGTCAGCATGTGACAAAGGAGAATTTAAGGGCTACGTGCCGACTGCTGACCACCCCACCACCATCACCCAACACTTGCTCACATATGTCCGACACAACTCCGAGACAATTACACACACATGGGGGCTCTGTCTATTGCGGGACATCTCAGTCCAGTCCTCGGGGACCTCAAAATACCCCCAGCACACCTGAACCAAAAGAATTAAGCAATAAAGAACAGAGAATACCTGGTATAGGTATGTTATGAGCTGGAAGGAAGCGAAAGTGAGTTTTTCTGAGGGTCTCTGACAACTGGATTGAGAAACACGGCTCTAAGAGTAACCAAGAGCATCGCAATGAGAATGCAGCTGCTACTGGCTGCAGGCAGACCGTATAGAGCCAGCTTCAGTGGTCCACAGGACCGCCAGCATTCCCCTGCTGCCCGAGGCACTCAATGTCCCCAGAGATCTGACTCAAAACTCAGAACAGTTCACTCTCAGTGAGTTTTTGTGAAATGACAAGCTTCTGTATAGCTGACAAGCTTCCGTCTTAGGTGTATAGCTGGAACAAAGTTAATTTGATTTGGATCTGGACTGTCATTCGGCTAAATTGTTAAGCTAAATTGCAAAGTGATGGACCGCTAAACTGACAATGGTTTTCCCTTCCTTCTGCTCCTGGAACCCCGTGCAAGATAAGCGATAAAGATGTGTGGATGTCATCTAGGTTCAGCCATTTTGCATTACTGCAGGCAGGTCGGCCCCTCATACAGACTCCCTAACACAGCACAGCTCCCTGCTCGAAGGCTGGTGCAAATTGCGCCCTGGGCTCCATGTCTACTGCATCCCGCAGCTTTACTGAAGGATTCTTTCACTATTCTGCATACACAAATTAAAATGTGACCACATATGGATTCAGAAGCTATTTTTGTCCACTGTAACCATATTAGCTGGTTCCTGCCCCCAGGACATGAATCCTAAATTCAGAACAGAAGTCTTACTGCAAATAAAATTCATTGCAGCATCACAGGTGCGTATCTCCATCTGCCACAGTCAGAATCCAATTATACTAGGGAACATTCTGACACTTTGATGAAATAACTCATTACTTCCCTGTAAAAGAGGAATGATTTCATTATAAAAGTTAGCATCAGTAAAACCATTCAGCCAATACTTTGAACTGCCTTCAGCAAAAAAAAAGTCTAAAGATGTAAACATGAAAATGCCTAATGGTGATTTCAGAAAGTACAGTTGAAAAAAGGCAAAACAATAACACATTGAAAAAGAGCTTCTCTTTTTGTGCTAAATATAACCATTGCCAACATTTGTTTCCCGCTTACAAGCTAACACGAGTTACCGCAGGGAACACTGTTAGAGACGACACGAGAACCAATACTTCAGTACTAACAACATGATGGCACCCCTTTGACTACAGTACCGCAGGTACTGGGAATGCAATACTTCCCGACCTGACGAGAGCAGCAAATATACCTTCAGATGTTCTAGTCTCCCTTTCAGATAATCCCCAATCTCTTTTTTGGTTTTTTAAGAAGAAAAAAAAAAAAAGACATACCCAAAATAAAATGTTTATTACTCTTGAATCACTTGCGCTACTGTCATAACCATGGCCTGGTCTAAATCCTGATACTCTTAAAACGTTAAACCACAAGATTGATTACTAAGTGTTACTTATATGGATTAATATTTTTTGCATTGCCATATATGATTTAGTGGTTTATTAAAAACATCTTGCTTGGCCTGGCAACTCTGGCAAAGGTTACCAAAATAACTGACCTACATTTGTTTTCAAACTCACTTAGCCAATGTGATCACTTTGTCAGTATTCATATTCGAATCCTTATGCTTACAGTACCTTATTTATTCCTTATCGCGATGGATACAGCAAAGGCTGTTCCACATAACATTGATCATTTGTAGCACGGTATTGATTGTTCTAAATATTCATAGACTACATGCACCTGTTTCTTGTAATTTTCAAATGTTTCTAATAAAGGCATATATGTTGGAGAACATGGCATTTATTATTTAGTTTTTTTACTGTGGTATCAATTAATCCTTACTATCTGTTGCACCAGGATAGTTCCATTTCAAATGCTCTTTTGTATGCATCTTGTTCCTGAGTCATGGCAGTTCATTTCTGCATATTTTACAGACCTGCACTAGCATTTTGGCCATTTTCCTGCCCTCCCTCCACCATACTCTTCTCAGTTTGATTCCACATGCTGCCAAATACTGCATGCAATGCTACTCTGCATTAACAGACACAGAAAAGGGTAAGACCCAAAATTCTTCCATTTGCAGAACTGTCCACCCGACTACTCTTTTAAATTCAGAAACCCCATTTTTACATACACTGCTCACAGAAATGGATGTTTGCTTAATTAAAGTAAAAATACTGCACTTTTATTGACTTTTAACAGAAATTACAACATTCATTTACAAAAAAAAAAAAACATATCACAAGTAACCAGAAGTTTTAAGTAAAACAAAGTAGTAATAAATTGAAACCGAAATTCCAAAGGAGCTGTTCCAAGTTAAAAATATTCCTTGACAAGCATCGTTGGGAGGTTTTTAATTAGTAACACCTTTGCAGTAACATGAAACACAAATCATGTGTTTAGTATTCCTTTGGGAGCCAGTGACCACAAGTGCAGTTAATATTCAGTTAGTCAATATTACTCAATCAATGGACTTTTGTTATGAAACCAATAAATTCACATTTGTTTTTTTACTGAATTAAGCAAGCGACTTTCTGTTAGCACTGTACAGCTTAACCAATGAATATTCACTGCTGCTACAGTCACAGGGCCAGGGCTAAACCTATGGAGTTAACTTTGTGCTAAAAGTATTCATCAAAATTTTGAAATCATTAAATATCAGAATGAAAATATGTTTTCCAAATATCAAAAAAAGTCAAATAAAATCATTTTTTCCATCTCTAATTTGTTTTGTTTTCTGGAATGTTTGTCTTTGCTTTTAATTTTTTTTTTTTGCTTTTGGAATGCTTTTTCTGCGATGGGCTGCCCCCCATCCAGGGTTGTTCCCTGCCTCATGCCCATTGCTTCCGGGATAGGCTCCGGACCCCCCGCGACCCAGTAGGATAAGCGAGTATAGAAAATGGATGGATGGAATGCTTTTTTGCTTCTGACTTTTGCACTGTTCTAATGGGTGGGCGGGCCTTAGCAGGTTACATGTCTATTGGTCAGCTGGAATTTGGAGTGAACACGCCTTTAACCATCTGAGCATGCCCACTCCATGACGCTTCAGAACGTCGCAACATGGTGGGAAGCTCCGGAGCCAGTTTACAGCATGGAATTGCATCTTTGCTGTTCTATAATAGTATACTTTTATTAGGAATCGGTGTATGCAAAACACATTTCATGTTCATAAAATGTCACCAACCCATGCAGTTCTGTAACTTTCGCTATTCCACCAACATGCTGACAAGGGAAGTTTCTAACTAAAGCTTTTAGCTTCCAGCTGAAGTTGGTAAGAGGGGGGGGTAGAGGGGGAAAGATCACGGGAACCAATGCACACCCCTTACATTTTTAGAATAGCTTTCTCTCTGTCAGTTATTAATTAGTAATAGTATGGAGGCAAACCACTGGCTGGACAGTGGGAAGGGTAAGGAAGCAGTATAAACATGACTAAACAGCACCTCACATGGGCCGGGAGCTGCCCTTCATGTCGAAATCTCAGCCAATCGCGGTACTTGCTCAGGTGTAACGAAACCACCATCTAATCGAGGAAAAACATCCCACAGAGTTCTGGCTCTCAAGTAAAAGAGCCCCAGTCTTCACAAAAGCCATGTTCGCTGGCCAGCAGTAGGTGATGTAAGGGTTAATAAACCGTTTATGTGGTCAGGTGTTCTTCACCCTTAATCTCAGTCCTTAACTTTACCCATTTCATAAAAAATCACAGGCATGCAAAATATAATTGACTAAATTCATTCCTCACAGAGTCCCCTTTAATTCACATTACTGTGCAACAAAACTCCCCCTTAAGATATCCAGGGGACGATCACAGTAATGGCAAAAATCATCATATCAAATGTGTTACACCAACATCTCTGCAGTTTACAGCATCATGCAGAATTTTCAAGAAATGCAAATATATTTGCCATGTATTTGCATATAAGACACCCCTGCCTTCATTAATAGGGGACCTTTCTAGTGAATACAAGGAAGAAACAGCCTTACAAAAGATAAGTAACAGCCACACCAAACATATTTCAAACAGCTTAGCTGATAACTTCACCCAGAGCCATTTACACATTTAGGGTCATTCCATTTTAATTCAACAAATGGTGTCACTATTTTTGATTTAGATCAAATCTGTCATGCAAATTATATACGCATTCCAGAACGCAGAAATGTTTTATTAAAATAAAATAAAATCCCTTTAAGATAGCATCTTTTCTACACCCCAAGTAGCAAAACACAGATTATTCAGAGTGTTTTCGCATGAGCTGTAACGTTTTACTATTACAGACATAGCTCAGCTATAGTTTACTGGAAATAACAGAAAGCATACAACATTCACATAAGGCTAAGTTTCTTTTTTTCCGAGGTCAAAGTTAATCTTGCCTGCAAACCTGACCAGCCTGGACTTTCTTACAAGACAGGAGTAATTTTCTGAAAAGTGCCAAAACACACTTTAGGTACATATTTTTTTTAAATCCTGCACATGTTCAGTATGCTTATCTCATTAAGGGAACCAAGTTAATGTTTTATATACAAATATACATCGCATTTTTAAAAATGACTTTTCCATTTCAAGCCAGCCCTTCACTGCTTTAACAAACAAATGTAGTAAAAAAATGCAGTTAATGAGATGAACCATGACCTTGAGAAAAGAAACAGACTTGTATGAGTTTAAAAAGTACTCCTGGAGCTTTCCAATGAGCTATAGCTGAGCCATGTAGCTGTAATAGTAAAGCTCATAAGCTCACTCAAATGCAATTTTTTTAGCCAGGGCATAGAATAGCAGCTATAAAATAAAAAAAACAACATTTCTGAGCTCTGTGTATGTGTAATTTGCATGCCAAATTTAAACAATATTAAAAATGGTGAAACATAAGCATTTGAATTAGTTGAATAAAAATGGAATGAGTGTTTATCCATTTATGTACCTTGGTATTTTACTGGAGAGACTGGGGTTAAATACCAGACAAAAGGATACAGAAGTCTGTCCTCTGCTAGGATATTAGCCAGCAGCTTTCAGGTTAGGAATCCGTGTCCCAAAACATGGTACAAGGTACCCCCACCCCCCAAAGAAACAAATAAAGCACTGACAAAAGATGAAAAGAGGATGGAAATGAACAGGAGCCTCCCACCAGGGGGGTGATGTACTCACCTCTTCTACAGAGCACGGCAAGACCACACGGCTGAAAGAGAGAACAGGAGTGGGAGTCAGACAGAGCAAGAACACTCAAATAACGGAGCAGTAATAAGAACACACTTCTTACAGCAAGACAGACGTCACTCAAACTAAACCTGATATCCCCATATGGAGAGATGTAGAGTGATTCCAGTCGACGATATACTGTGAGTTTTGGATCAGCGTCTACTTTCCAGGATATGTCCAGAAATGCACTCACAAGCAGCTAGTACTTTAATAGGGTTTACTGAGAGGTTCAAGAAACAAAGTAACAATTCAAAGAGGCATGGAATCCCACCAGGCTAACTAGTATTATGAATATTGTCAATTACAAACAGAGTGTGGTCAGTCCTTAGACCCTGGGTCATAACTGTTAGTTTACCAATTACCAATATAAAAATCAAGACCACAGAAGGTAACTTTAAACTGCACCCTGTTCATTCCCTGGATGACCCGTTGGACCTTTGAGGAAGGTTTCCACTTGTCTGGAAAAGCAACTAATAAAGCATAGCAGGCACAACTATATAATACATATTTTTTGTTAGTCCATCCATTTTAGGGCCCGTAGGAAACATAACCATCAACAGCAGCAAGGCTATGTGGACCCGAGAAACGATGCAAGTCAAATGTTACTGTGAATGGCACATACACACCTCTCAGCATATTCCCTGTGCTCTCCCTGCACCATTGTGTTACATTTCACAGGTGAAAGCTCATCTCATCACGTGACCTTTCTCTGTGGTGAGGCCAGGACAACACCCAGAAAATATCAGTCATCAACGTGACCTAGTCACTGCAGAGTAGCATGACTGACAGAGCCTGAGGTGTAGTGGGGAGGCCCCACCCTAGGTAACGATCCCTTAAACGAAAATTCACAACAGCAAACTTAAGCAGTACACAAGCTTTGCAATCTTTTGGAAGCTTCTTTTGAGTGAATGTTTTTACATTTACATTTACAGCATTTGGCAGACGCTCTTAGCCAGAGCGACTTGCATAAGACCAAGACTATGTATACCATCGACAATACTCTGTTAGGAATATATATATTTTTTTTTTTTGAAGAAAACTCAGAAAATACCAGGAGTGTTAGTTCAAGTATATCCGGAAAAGGTGCGTTTTAAGTCGTCGTTTGAAGACACACAGTGACTCAGCTGTTCGGACATCTAGTGGGA
>JABFEB020000040.1:34942591-34956595 GCA_019775895.2 Stomatorhinus ivindoensis
ACGAGGGACTGAACGAGTATCTGGGTAGCCTGTGTGGAAAGGAATGGACGTATCCTTCTGATATTAAACAGGAGAAATCGACAATTTTTTAAATAAGAAACTATGGAGAGATAAATTTATGGAGAGAATCACAGTGCGAAAGATTTGTTAAATATACAGCATTTTAAATCTACATTCCAGACCCATCAGCGATCAAGTGAAAATCCGCGGTATAGAAAGACCATATAAACTTTTCTTTTCTTTTTTTTAATAGTTTAAGCCTTAAAATACCCCTCCAACATGCTTTAAACATATGTAAACTTATTAAAACACACTTTGTAAACACATCACAAGCCATCGTAGGGCTTAAAACAAAAGTTCACAAAAAGTTTGCTGACAACTAAGGCTGGGTGATATATCGATATTATATCACGCATGCGCAATCACTGCCAGGGCTTCAGATCACGGAGGAAGCATTTGATCATGCGTCATCTTTTCGTTGAAATATGGACAATTATTTACACCCACAATTTAAGCAGTTTAGTAGTATGGCTAAAATATTAATATGGGTTTTTATGAGATCCAAAAGTCATTAATAGTATAAATACGGCATATCCTTATATTTAACAAATGTGTCAGCGGTGTGGTGGTACTTTTTGCAGTTCAAAGTCTGACGTCTTTTTACATTGTTTATCCACAAGATCTCCTCTTTTAAAACATGTCATGGCTACTCTTCTTCACCGAGTCTTTAGTGCATATTGCACTGAGGTATACCAAACCGTAGTATACCAAACTGTAGTATACCAAACCGTAGTATACCAAAACAGTATTATGTGGTGTGCTCCACTAATCGAATTTAATAAACAAACAAAGTTTAAACAGATTGCTAACTTTTGGGTATCACAAAACGCATCTCATTAATATTTTACCCATACTACTAATCCTCTTACCAAATTATGGCTATAAATTAATATCCGCATTTCTCCGAAAAGCTGGTACACAGCCAAATGCTTTGCACATGCGCTATATAATATTGATATGATATCGCCCAGCCCTACTCACAACAACTGCACCACAAGCAAGGTATGCAATATACTGTGATGTGTTGGAGAAAATTCTGCGATATAGTGGGGGCACAATAGCTGAACTGCGATATAGCGGGGGGTCACAGTAGTGTTTTTATTGGAAATGAATAATCCGTACCTCACAAGCTTAAATTAAAGAAACATTACAACATGGGTCATTCTCATGCATCTGAAAATGTTTTCAAGTTTTATGTTTTTGCGTACAGCAATTGACATTGAGTTAACTTTTTAGGTATATTATAATTGTCTTTTGTTGCTCTAATTTGATGATCTTTAATAAATGTTCCCCTTAGGTAGCAAAAAAATGAATACAAAACTAGATAAAATGTTTTTAAATTTCTCATTGCATGCAACCGAGAAATCAGTATGCTAAGATGTATATTTTTGCTCAATTTGTGGTCATATTCATGCCCATTTTGACAAATAACTGCTTTTACGAAAAAAAACTGAATAACTACCCCAGAAGCAAAAAAAAAAAAACAAAGTTTCTTCAATAAACTAACTAATACTGTATTACAGTAATGAGTTCTTTGCAATCCTCCCCTTTGGGTTAATTGTGCATTAATTTAGGGATTTAACATGTAAATAAGATTTTTGTGTTCTCAAGTTACATGCAATTAATTACAACCAATGTTAACTGACAAAAATGTTGAAAAAATATGACCTGATGACCTGATTTGCATGATGATAACTAACATGACTAAAATAACCAATAAAATCACTTGTACGTCCTCCATTGTTTTGGGATGGTGATGAAATATATGAGATTATATGTGAAGTTTAACTGACAAGCTTTTTGCATCTCCCATTTATTTAGCATAACGGTCAACTAGGTCCCTGAACTTTGTGTCACATGGAGTGGCACTTCCCCTGCAGTATCATCAGTCAGAAGTTTACACTACCGGGAGGCATACAGACTAGTATGACTACTACTACTACTGAAACTGTTGAATGACCCATACTTATTCGGTAATATTTTTTTAATAAATTAGACATTTGGAATACCTCCCATTTTCAATATAGCGTTCTCAACAACAATTTTAGACAAAAATGATCAGTGAAAATCTGTCAAGTTTTTTTAAACTAAAATAAGGAGTAAGTTATAACACTAAAATGAATTCAGTCAATTTGAACAAAAATTAAAAATGGGTGTCAAAATGTAAACTGAAGACACAATTTATCACAGAAAACTATACTGCATTTGTAATTGATTCACAGCCTTAAAATATATAGATTTATTCACAAGGGCAGAACCTATATCAATAAGGAGATGTCCAACACACAAAACATTATGTTGACTGAGGCTGTTAGTTAATTATGAATAATCCTGCTTACAGTCAGTCAAACTGGCGGTTTGGGAATATTTTCGCTTCCCAATAAATTACACCAACACCGGAGAGAGTAGTTAAGACCAGGTCTGTCTGTCAGCTCTATTATACCAATCATTTTGAGATGATCAGAGCATGGCAGAAAGAGCTTAATCAAATTAATCTCCACAGCAAATTCATTACATTTTATTTTTACAATGTGCAAACAATCATTTCATAGGCTTTGTTATTCAGACAAAGATGTACAATTGTACCTAACAGTGTTTGCAGTTTTAATTAATTTCTAAACAAACTGTTTTCCCTGCTGTACAAAATCATGAATTTTGCATACTGTTACACCCCTAGTTCTTTGCTTTAATGACAGGTAAGGCAGGCAAAACACAGACGGACAATACAATGACCGAACTGGTGGAAACAAACTGAAACGCTGACTAAATACAGAGGACTAATGACAACAACCAGAAACAACTGATCACACAGGGATTCCAGACAGGGTTAACGAGGGGGCATGGCACATGGAAGGAGTGGACGATCGGGGCAGGACACACTGTTTGGATACATTTATTTTCTTACTTTACAAATGACCGTTTTGATAAATGTGCTTGGATGTGTTTAGTACAGTATATGCTCTTGTGGAGCATAGCCAAGGACATACAGCATGTAAAATCTGGTACCAGCGCTGAATGACATCTCAACACAAGGTGGGGTATTTTGTACTGACAAATGGCTGTAGGACTGGATGAAGTATGATATTAACACCAACACTGCATGTTCTGCACATCTAATTCTTACACTGCTAGTCAGCTACATTAATATCAGACTTTTTCTTACCTTCGATCTGGTACAGATATTATAGCACAGGGAGTTTATATCTTGCTACAACAAATTTACTCTGTCATAGGAAAAAAAAACCTAGCAAGTTTTGCAATTTTAATGATTCAATTCAAGATTGTCTAGTCCATGTCTAAAAATCAGTTTTAAAACTGCTTTTGCATCAGTGCTGCACGTACTCTCCAAGACCATCATGATCATTTTCATCCTTAATTGCCGATTAAAATCACTCCGAGACAGTTTTGTGAGAAGTTTCTCGAACCTTTTTTGTTTCATAAGTACCCCAATATTGATTACAACAATCACATTACAATACCTGAAAATTTTCCAATACCATACTGTCATAGTATACTATATAACGTACTTTATTTCTTGTTATGCTATCCTTATCTGGTTGTATCTGTTCTTCTGATCAGATTGCAATTAAAGCTTGTGTCACTTCATTTGTCCATGCATCGATCACTATTAATTTAATAAATTTTTATGTCTGTGATGCAACTGGAAAAAGCCCAGTACTAAAGCTGAAAGGAGTCATATCACCACCTATTAGAGCTGGGCGATAAATCGATTTTATCAATTAATTCAAATTTATAGTTCAGGACTATGTGTTTTTATGAAAATCGATTTTATTACTCATCTTACACACGAGCATCAAAAGCGGAACTAATGCAACACACCGGTCTTCACGGGTAAATTAGCCCGGCGCACCCAAACACTCTAGCGGATTCAGAAACAACACTGTAATGGTTCGGTTTTGCGCCGTTGGACACAGACCAAACAAGTCCTCATTGCAAAGTCTGCTGCAACCAAAGGAAGCAGCACGACAAATTTATTCCAGCACCTAAACCAGAGGCACGCAGCAGAGTGGGAGAAGTGCAGCTCCCAGCGAAATGAAAATACGCACAGCACCAGCACAAGATCCAAAGTTAAGCAAGCAACCGTCCCTGACATGTTTTCGAACTGTGTGCCATATGATTAGAATGGGGCACGGTGGAAGGCGATAACAAACGCTGTCAAGATGTATATTGCAAAAGACATGGTGTCCATACATACTGTGGAAAAGCTGGGATTTAAAGTTTTTACAAGTTTCTAAAACTGTTTACAATGGCGTGGTCTGCCATCTCACAAGCATCTTTTTTGGCTTGTCAGATTTGTTTTTACTTTAGAGTTAAAGTGCAAAGTTAAAACTTGTTTTGAACCATTTATTTGTCATCTGTAGTTTGATTTTGAGTATGGGAGGGGAAATCGATTAAAATTGAAAATCTGATTTATCTTGAAAAAAATAATTTTATTTTTAGGATATATCACCCAACTCTACCACCTATTTTAGCGCAGTCAGACATACTTCGGTCAATAAATCAATTCACCTCCCGTGGATATATACTGGGATAAGGACAGTATTCCAATTAAATGGCATAGTCGAGCTATAACCGTTCAATTCTGTCCTCCATGCCTGGTGTTACCTTAGACAAGAAATGAACATTTACCTGCCCAGGGAACCACCATAAACTTGCTCATTCATGAATAATTAAACTTTTATTTACAATTATGAAGTTAGTCGATTTTCCTACGCAAAGAGTAGGATTTAGGGTCCCATGCACACGCACAGAAAAACGACATAAGAGGAAGACTAATGAGGAAACAGGTACTGGGGAGAGACATGTCTAAGTACTGCGTTGCTTAGTAACATGGAAAATCACTACTGTAATGAGGTAGACTGAGCAGCAGGCTGGTATAGCAACGATGATAATGTACATAAACTGAGATTGCCTGTTTCTGAATGCAAGTACAATCTCCACCAATACAGAGCTCAGGACAACCCCAGAACACGCAAAAGAAAAGTGGGAGCTGAAGTGGCCTGGCAACGATGGAGACCGGACAGTGAGCAGAATGGCAGCTAGCACCTGCCTAGTGAAGCTGGAACAAAGTGTGGTGGGGAGGAGAAGGGGCAAAGAGCTGGGAGGGGGAGGACCAGCACAGCCTGACAGGAGGCTAAGATATTGGGCAAAATCTAGAATCTGCAAACAATTTGACTTAATACTTAAGTTAATTTAGGTCCCAATACTGGTGGTCAGCAGGGCAATAATTTATTGTGGCAGGTTGCCAGTGGATCCACAATAAGCATTTCAGAGTTCTCAAGAAATCTCAATTCAGCACAACATTTATATTAATATAGTGGACACTTTTGGTGGACAAGGAGTGGATGAAGTGTGAAAGGCTGAGCATCTCTGAGCGGCCCAGAGAATGTCTTAGTTCTGTTTAGAAACTCAACAATGACTGTCCTTCAGTGATTCCAAGGAAAGAGGGCAATTCAATCAAACCTGCCAAGAAACACAGACAAAAACCACGCAAGCCAGTCACTGAAAGCTGGGAGAGATTTACCAACAAAGACCTTAGAACTTAGTCACTGGAAAACGTGCTTTCACCAAAACCAGAGTTCAAGACTCTGAAGGATTGTTTTCAATTAAAAGTTAAAAAAATTAAATGTGTCATTTTTATCTGCCAAACGACTTAAGTTCAAGTTTCAGGATCTAACTTGTACTTTCATTGTGCTAAGACAAGATCTTACGTGTGTGTATTCTTCAGTAATTTCACATTAAGGGAAACCGAAAGCAGGGCCTGACACATTTGAAAGACACCATTGTACTCAACAAAGAGCATAAGTCAACGTCTAACAATCTTTTTACCTGGTTTAGTGAATTATGTTAACACCAAAGAAAATCCCTTCCGTAACTTGGCGTGAGTGGCAGCTACCCAGGAACACCGTTGCTGGGACGGTTTCAGTGAACATCAAACAAACAAAATACTTAAATAAATATTCTGCTTAAGTGATTCAGAAGAGGTCACAATAATCGTTCTTCTTTCTAGTTCAGTGCTTAACACTAAGGTGAAGCAGTTTCCAATCAAAGTTTACAGATCATGGGAGAAGCTGTCAGTGTTAGAATTAGGATTAGTCGCCTAACAACCTGTTACAGAGTTGCCAACTTTGGTCAGCTGGCTAGCGAGAAATTTTCAATTCGAGACAGGTCTGTACACGTATGTAACAGTTTTATTACCTTGTAAATATAGTCTGGAAGGTTTGCAAACTACCCCAACGGGTTCGATGTAGCTAATTTTAATACTGTTAATACTGGAATATAAATTTGCCGTAAGACGTTTTCGCGAGAACCGAAAGCGTGAGTGACAACAGCCCTGCCTGTACTCTACACTAAGGTTAGACATGATCCAGATCATATTAGTTCATATCGGTGCTCCACATCACCGACGGGCACTGACAGTATTACTAAACACACTAGTAAACTGCTAAAAAAAAAAAGTTCACAAAGCTTAACTTAGCCTCAGAAAAGCTCACCGCCTCAGTAATTGACAGTAAAGCAGTCTCGCATTACTAGGAAACAGATCCTGGGTACCGACACCTGACAGTGTATTAATTAAACTAAATAATTAACTAAAAAGCTCGCCAGTTACACACAGCTGGGCGAACAAAACAGAACGACGGCTACAGGTTGCCACAAGCAAAGGCGAGATTCTGCAAACGTCTCCCGAAGCGAGGCGTGAGGACGGAACCTGGCAGGTAAGCGCCGACCCGCCTCATCTGCGGGTCTGAGGCGACCCAGACCAGCGGAAGCTAGGCCGTACCTGAGATGAACCGGCACCGCACACCTTATCAGCGTCTTAGCGAAAAACACCCGCGTCGCGCCAAAAACACCCGCTTCTGCGGCGAAAATAGCAACGCAGGACCGCTCCAGACTCTCTCGGCTCTGAAAATAGCTAAGAGCGACCGAGCGGATTGTCCGAAACACCGCCGAACAAACCGAATCCGGTCGTACTTACTATTCCTTGATGAGCACCATTTTCTGCTCGCGGGCTGCGACTGCGCGCGCACGCTGATGTCACACGCGGTTATCAACAACTGGCCCGGTCCCGCCTATAGATGCGTACAATTGGTCGAGCTTGTGGCGCTTCACGCAAATTATTGGCTCGCAGCTTTGTCTGTCTGGCTCACCGATGGAACTGTAACTCCATCGTCCATCCACACCAGCCGGTAACGGAACTGGAAGTTGTACGGGAGTTTTGCGCTGCTTTTACCCGATAGTTGATTGAACTATTAACATACGCCCCAAAAAACAACTGATTTAGGATTCTGAAATGTATGACTGTATTAACTGTCCAGCGAGTTGCGTTAGTTTTTTCAAAGATGTTTCCAACTTGCAATAATCTTTGACGATTTTTTCGGCATCAGTTTTTTTTGTACAGAGAACTTGAAATCTTTAAAAACAGTAAATGTATATAAACCAAATTACAAAATGAAAATGCAGCTTTATATAAATACGATATTCTTTTAATGTTAAGATCCCTTTGTGGTGCACGTCATTGTGAAATTGGGGGGGGGGGGGGGAAGTGCTGTTTTCGGCCACCTAAGTTTATGGGGCTCCGCCTAAGGGGGGGAAAAGCAGGAACACCAAAGCTTACCTGTGGCCTGCACTACGAAACGGGGTTACTGGCTTATCAGGGTAAATTGTCGGATTTAAGGTAGTCTGGGCAAAATGTAAGTGAACGAATATGAAGTCCATTTATGCTGTGGTCCCTTAAATCCGTCAAGTTACCCCGATAAGCCAGTAATCCCGCTTCGTTTTACAGGCCACTGTTCTCGAGTGACACGTGTTAAACCAGCTTATAATTAGTAATAGCTGATGCCTTTTGTCCGACACGATTATTTTCCGTCTATTTTATGTATACGTTTCACAGGAGTGATTCACGTTAAAAGCCTCGCCCGAGCGTAGAACAGCAAGCTCAACATTTATTTAATTAGCAGACGCTTCTGTCCAAAGCGGAGTACAGGATCAGCAACGGTGATATAACTTTTCTGCAATCCACGGGATTTGAATCCGCGACCTTCCGGACATGGGCGTGGACCCCTAACTTGTTTTGTAACAGGGATGTAGCCACGTCATAAAATTATGGGTTTGAACACTCCTAGAAACGACCAAAGCCAACGATCGTAAAAGATTTCACTCAGCGGTAAAACTGGGTATTCGAGGGGGAAGGGTCCTATGGTAACATTTCGCAAGCGACGGGAAATACGAGACAAATCGCTAATTTTCCTGGGTCAAGGCGGATAGAAGCTCAACGCCACAGCGATACAGGGTTTGGAATCTCTATTGGTGGACACTGGCATATTATCAGATAGAATGATTTAACAGGTTTAAATAATAGACAGGTACGATCTTTAAATTCGTTGTGAATGTTACAAAATAAGTCTATTGCGAGTAATTTTGCATTAATCTTAATTTGTATAATGACGATTTTTAATATTCTATTCTTCAAATAGTTTTCTACCATCAATGATTTTTGCTCTAATTACTCAAAAAGATTACTACATTAGGATTAAACCTCTACCAAACTAATTTTTCAAATAATGAAGAAATACGAATAGTAATAATAGAAGAACATAATCAGGTGCAAGAGAGCAAACATAATTTTATTGAAACAAATTTACTGATAAATGACTGAGAGGAAGGCCTGTTTTTTGTATTTCCCAAGTGTTCAAAATTGTGGGTTTAAAAAGTCATACCTTGTACTTAACATCAAACAGAAGATAACCCATGCTTCTTATATAGACACTCAAACTCACAAAGAAATCAGGCCAAATGCCTATTTTTGCTGTTTCAATAAAAATATCTTTTTTTAACCTTTTCTCTTTTTACATGGTACAGTTTTGTTTGCTTTTAATAATATAAAATGTTTAATACTGATTGTGAAACACTGGATTTAATTTACAAAACATAATAATTATAATAACAACAATCAATAATAATATTAATAATAACAATAATTAAAATAAAATGAAGCAGACCAATCACAGCTGTGTCGCCTTGGCTTACACAAACAGTACACTTTTTTTTTTTTTGAGGAAATACTGCTTGGTGTTTAAGTCTTTCTGACACGCACAGTGTCAGGTCACAGAGTCATTGTTTTTGCTGTTTACAGTGTTGCTGGGTATTGGGAGAAGATGCTCCTGAGGTTTCCAACCTTAAACAAGTCCCACCCAAGCACATCATGCTCTGCAAGCGCTCCACATCATCTCGACCAATCAGGATGTCCAGGAAGCGCCAAACTCACCCCTATGGACAGAACAGCCAATGGGTGATAACACCAAAGTGGAAGACTCCCGGTCTCAGCATTTGGAGGAGGGGAAGAAGCGGCCAGGTGACAGGAACTTATAGCCGTTCCCGGCAGGAAGTCTGACAGGGCGTGCGCCAGGACTGCTGCTGGTAGAGGTGGTGGGAGATGGGGTGGATTTCCTGGAATTTTGGTGATGGCCATTGGGTGGGTTCCTAGAGCGAACATTGAATGAGCGTAGCTCTGGGCTATCACCATCATGGCGCGGGGAGAGGTTCAGGAGGTTCAGCACGTCCCTCCTAGCAGTGCCTGTGACTCCAGATCCTCCCCGGAGGGCCCGCATGGGACCGGAGTGCTGCTGCCCTGACTGCTGGCCAGCACTGGCCCAGAACGTCTTTAGGTTGTGGATGGCCTGGACCTTCTCATCGATAGCTGCCCTCTTCAGCCGGTCCAGGTCGGGGGCATTGGCCGGGCTGGAGCGGGCAGAGCCTGTGGAAGAGTAGGAAAGAGCGGGGGAGGGGGCGCTGCCAGCGGGAGACTGGTGGCCCGAGCTGGGGGACACGTTGCTGGGGGAGCGTGAGATGTGTCCGCTGTAGGGCGAGCTGGGGTACTTGAGCTTGACCTGGGAGTGGCCGTCCGACGTGGGGGATGGCTGGCCGGCTTCCTTCAGGGAGGTGTCAGAGTTGGCTGGGCTGCTGTAGCCAGAGCTGACCTTCTGCAGGGAGGACGATCGGGAGGGCGGCTTGGGGCGTGTGGGCAGGGGTGAGGAGTTGGTCTTGGTGCTGTTGCTGCTTTGGGGCCGGCTGAAGGCGCTGGTCTCTGATGAGCGGAAAGCGGAGCCTCCGGTTGGAGTGGAGGCCCCGCCCACCGTGCTGCCAGCCCCGCCCACCGTGCTGCCAGCCCCGCCCACCGTGCTGCCAGCCCCGCCCCTCTGCAAGCTCTCCACCGCCCGCAGGTGGCACTGTGTCTCCTCCAGGATCTTCTCGGCCAGTTCCTGGGGGTCCAGTGGGGGGGCCGCCACCACTCTGTCCTCCTGCGATTTGACAGTGCTGTCGGTCTCGGTGCTGGACTGGTCCGACTCCCCCGTGTCTGAGCTACTCGCTTTGCCTGCCTTTCGGGCCCGTGAGCTCGGGCTGGCTACAGGGTCCGCTTTGACGGGAGAAGTGGGTGTGCTGACACTACCCCGTGTGGAGACGGATGCCCCATAGCCCCGCCCCACGCCATCACCGGTCACACCCCCCCTATGTGCCTTCCTCCGTGGCAGAGGCAGAGAGTCACAATGGCTGCCCAGCGGCTCACTGCTGATGATGGAGTACCCCTGATACTCCTCCTCCTCCTTGCGGCCACCTGCCGCCCCGTGTGGTGAGGACCGGCTCCTTGGGACGCTCCCGTGGCGTCCTGAGAAGAGCCCCCCCCCGCCGCGAAGGCGCTCCTGCTCCATCTGCCGTGCACGCTGGCCCTGAAAATCGCCACCGCACTCTGGTTTGGACACAAAGCTCAAGGATGAGGCTACGGAGCTCAGGCTGTACACGGAGATGGCATCTGAGGCCAGGCTATCGGGGCACGGAGGAGAGAAGGGTGGGTGGGGGTAGCCTAGGGGCAGCGGGTTCGACACAGACTGGGCCGAGGCCAACGACTCCAGGGAGGATGAGCTATCCAGGCTGAGGCGTTTCGGCAGCTCTGTGGAGTCTGAGACGGAGAGAGAGATGTTAGTACCTGGGGCTTATAGGGAGGTAGGAGAGCCCAGCGACCCTTACTGGGGGCGTCAGATGGACAATTCGAGGAACTTACCGAAGAGCGCCAGCAGAGACTGCAGCGCGAAGTGCAGTGTGCGCCAGTTCGCCTGCTTCCCGGTCCTCAGGACCACCTCCTCTTGGCCCACCTCACACAGGTCAAACCCTGGCACACAGATGGGTGGGAAGCTGTGCACATGGGTCTACATTTTGTGGAAATTCTGCATTTTCAATGACTGCTCAACCAGACAGGGAGCACACACAGACACACGCAGTCACACAGGGAGGGAAATTTAGGGTCACTAATTTAGACACCTGTCATAACTACAATACCACTCAAAAGAACACACCAAGCCACCTACAGAGCAGACAGAAAGTGTGTCACATCACATGACCAGGTCATTTGACCTAAGCACAGCAGAAATGGTTTTGGAGGAGTTTGACTAAAGAGTGAAGGAAAAGCAGCCAATGAGAGCACAGCATATGTCTCCTTCAGGACATCTGGAAAAGCAGCCAATGAGAGCGCAGCATATGTCTCCTTCAGGACATCTGGAAAAGCAGCCAATGAGAGCGCAGCATATGTCTCCTTCAGGACAGCTGGAAAAGCATCCCAATATTCATTTATGCGTAAAAGTCTTTGGTGCATTAACATAAGAAAATTGTTTTTAAATGATCTGTTGGTGATATTTGGTCTCTCAAAGTGTGTTACCTTTTCAAAAATTACCACAGTATTTTCAGTGACCCTCCAATACACCCCAATACATTTGCTGACCTAATCATTAACACACTATGTTCAGCTAATCAACACTTATTCAAATAATCATGTTAATGAATTCATGGACTATGATGCTCACTGAGCTGGTAATGAAATTTAAGAAATTCATGCAATGGTTGAGGTTCTCCACAGCAGAGGTTTGGGATCCTATGCAGTGTTCATCTAGCCATCCAAAAAAACATCAATAATGTTTAGAGAATTTCTTGCTATTTCTATTATGTTATTGTTAATTTGCATATATTCTAATGTTGTTTCTTTCAGAGTAATTATACACTTACTGCCTAATTAAATTGCTTTACTTATCTCAGACCTTTGCACGGAATTGTATGTTTTTATATACAGACGCTCCTCTATTTACAAACCCTCAGACATACGAACGAAGAGGACTGTATGTAAAAATTGTGTTCATTGGGCTCCCGTTTCCTGTCCGCAACATCTATTTTTTTTCTGCCCGCCAATTCCAGGTAGTACAACTTCTGGCTGCTACTCCCACCACACAGCAGCGTAGCGTGTGTACTCCCAGCATCATGGTTCTCTGTACTTGTGTATACCCCTAAAATGATGTTGAATAACAACTTTGAAGTTACGTTTGGACCATATTTCATTCGTAAGTAGAGGAGCGTCTGTACTGCATTTGTTCCTGTGTATTACTTTGGGTGTCTGACGGTCCAGCACGGGGCATCACGTACCCACATCCCAGAAGGGGGAACCACACATCCACATCATGGGAGAGGGAATCATACATCCCAACACAAGATACCACACATCCACATGCTGAGATGGGGAACCATATATTCACGTATGCACATTCTGGGACAGGGACCACACATACACATCCCAGGACAAGACATCACACATGCACATTCTGGGACAGGGACCACACATACACATCCCAGGACAAGACATCACACATGCACATTCTGGGACAGGGACCACACATGCACATCCCAGTACAAGACATCACACATGCACATTCTGGGACAGGGACCACACATGCACATCCCAGTACAAGACATCACACATCCACACCCTAGCACAAGACACTATTCATCCACATCCTGGGACATTAGAGTGTCACTTAGGTACTATGCGAAAAAAAAAAACATAAATTCTTTACTCTCACCCTCCAAATACCCATGAGCCAAATTATTTCATAATTGTGTAATGTTTACAGGTTGCCCATCTACATTTTAGTTTATATCTGAACGTCTGTATATCTACCAAACTTCTGTATATTACTAATGCTAATTTATCCCCATCATCTACACTGTCCTTATCTGCTCACTTAACTTATTTGTACATAATCTGTACATAACTATTCCCACCTCTGTATAAACTCTCTTAACTGTACAAATTGTATATACTGCACATGTAGAACTTGCTACTCTCTGCACTTCTGATTAGATGTTAAACTGTATTTCGTTGCCCTGTATTTAAACATATATTATAAAGTTGAATCTAATCTAATCTAATATCACAAAATGGATGATGTTATACACAGCATATTTACCAATTAGACAATTTGTTTATGCCCAAGAACATAGATAGAACATGTAATAATGGTTTATTTGCAATAAATTGTACAGTGTACTGCATTAACACATACTGTAGTTAAATGTGATTTTTACAGTCAACCTACAAACTCTGTTTTAATACACAGTTCTGTGGTGTCACAGTCGCTAAAGTTCGGTCTTCCTTGTAGTAGGAAGTAGCTGACGATGATGAGAAACAACCTGCAAAAGAAACTGCAGGTCATCTTCATCCTTAGTGAGTGTCTTGTATTCCTGGATCAGTGCCACACCCCTCTCTGCAGTTTCACTGACAATTTTAAGTGTCGACAGGCGACGTTTTGCACGAATGTATCCTTCCTGTGATGCCCAGGTATCTGGATCAGTGGTCAGGAAGTCAGTTGGCAAGTTGAGGCAATGAAACAGATTCATGGAGTTGCTGGTTACAAACTGATCCAGTGAAGGACTAGAAATCCTTCAGTTTAATTTCTGCTGGCTTTGGTGGTTTATCTGCACCTTTCTTCTGCATTGCTGCAACTACAAGTCTCTTTGTTGGGGAGAAGACTCAGTCATCAAACAGAGACAAACCCACAAGCCTCTTTGTTGAGGAGAAGAGTCAGTCATCAAACAGAGACAAACCCA
>JABFEB020000040.1:35059183-35074350 GCA_019775895.2 Stomatorhinus ivindoensis
TTTTCTGGTCGTTTCCAGTGTCTCCTGCTCCACCTTATTGTTATGTACTGCGGTGTTAGAAATTTTGAACCTGGAAGCAACCTGCTGCAAAGTGTAGCCTCTGCCAACAGAACCACGATTAAGCCGGGACTTTAAAATGCAGATTTGTTTAAAAATATAATATATTCCCATACTAGTAATATGAACAAAACTGCAGTTGTTTTAATTCTAGTCAACAAACACAGAGATGAAATCAAGTGTAACAGAAGCGGATTGGATCTGAGGGCTGAGAAACTGCTGAGAAAGCAAGCCGCTTAAAACACTAAATGAAAGGGACGGAAGTCGGCCGGCGTGTAGCAGAAGTGAAGCCTGAAGCTGAACAGAGGCTCCTCATGCTACTGCTGGTCTTTGACGCTAATTGACCAAGAAGCGGCTCCCGCCTGCCCGCCACTCTGCCCGCTGAGCTGCCAGCCCCGTCCAGGCAGCTGTAATCATTCCAAGCCGGGTGGACTTTGATCATCAAGCATCAAGCCATAAGCATCAGTGTCCTCTCAACCAGTAGCCAACATTCTTGTTTCTTGGGCACCATGGTGGTCTGTAATTCTGAGGAAGACCCCCGACTGCTGATGGAGGCCAACTCCACCCTAGCTGCATACGCCATGGAGAAGCTGACCATGACTTTGGCTTAAGCTCTAATGACCTCGGTTTAAGCCCAGGGCTGATGGGCACCCGCTTCAGATGATCATTTGAGTAACAAACTGGAATAAAACCATACAGCTTTCCGCTAACAACCCCAATCTCTGAAGCCATATTCAACTCATTTAGAAATAGGACCCATATGAAAACAAACTCAGAGCCAGCCTGTGAAGTTGTGAAGAATACAGCCCAGCATGTGAGGGTAAGCCACTGAAGGACATGGCCTTGCGATAAGAATCCTCAAGCCTGCACAGCACAGACTGATGGTTAAGTGATTACAAAGGGGAGAGTGAGGAGACCGAGGAACTGCAGCGCAAGTGGCAAGACTTCATCTCCCAACCCCCGACATCACGCTCGTAAGCTAAGAGGAGTCGGATGAGGGGAATTTGCCGAATTACACGGCAGGTTAGCTGTTCTGCCCACCGTGCGGGATCAGGCAATTTGCCCTTCAGTTCACAGACTCAGAGAAGCACAACACAGCACAGCACTGCTCTGCTCTGTGGCAGGCTGTGATGGAACCATCTGCATGGCTTTCTGCGGCTTTGACAGTCAGCAGACGAGTAAATCTGTTTTCCCTGACCAGATACGGCCAGTCTCTCAGCCTCTCAGCTCAGCACAACACGTAAGGCTCGGCTGAACACAGGACGAAGATTTTTTTTCTGCACCGCTGTGTGAAATGGGAGGACGATGAGATTGTTCTGGGGGTGGGAAAAGTCAGGGGCCAAAATCCTCCTCTTACCCGGAATTACTAACTACTGATATAACAGACGGTACCAGCTGATATAAGGAAGCTTTTGTTTTTTCTCGAGTAAGAAGGAAGGTGAGAGGGAGTGGACACTCTCGTGTTTCCTTAGGTTGAACCGTCAAGAAGAAGAAGCAACATTTAGCATCACTAAATATTGAGATGTCGGCAATTTGGAAACATGACAGGATAGCGAGCAGTAACCCGAGGCTATACACAATGCAGAGCAAGGTCTCGTCCCACCTCCCCCCAGTAAGCCTACTGCCTTGCAGGACACACTGGAGACACAGCTGGTGTGCTCTGGCATAAATAACAGGAAATTTTGCAGCAAATAATGCGGCCTGAAGCCTCATCTCCACTGTCACAGACAGATTGCACTCCAAAAGAGATCAGTCATGTTTCTGCTCTCTCACAGATACTGAAATTTCCACCTGAGGAATTATTTTCTACACAAAATGCCACAAGATCAGCTCCAGATTTATTTA
The DNA here is from genome assembly GCA_019775895.2 of Stomatorhinus ivindoensis. Classification (NCBI taxonomy): domain Eukaryota; kingdom Metazoa; phylum Chordata; class Actinopteri; order Osteoglossiformes; family Mormyridae; genus Stomatorhinus; species Stomatorhinus ivindoensis. Next base: position 35,061,086 of record JABFEB020000040.1, read on the forward strand.
CCATGTCTGCTGTTGAGGGAAAAGGCCTCCTTTCAAGAACCAGATGCATTTTCTCCCTCTGCAAAAGGCTAATGCCAAGGTCAAGTGTAAAGCAGCTTTCAAAAGTAAGAAGAACATGATTTTCATAGTTATAAGAAAGTTCAATTCCCTCAGTCACGCCACATTATACAGTCTTCCGAACAAAGATACGGCATAATCAGGGTAGTTCCTCTAACACATACACAAAGACTTCCAGTCCACCTTCTCTGTATGAGCACAACGACCATAGAAAACCAGGATTTTGTCCCTGTTACACATGAAGGACACCATTCCTTTTCTCACTAGACGTCTGGCAGCTTCAGCCATGACACACAATCACAAAAACGACCATTATAAAAATGAAATGGAATCCAGGTTGAGGTAAATCCAACCAGCAAACCCTCCTATTAAACACAGATGGGCAAATTTGGTGCAATTAAAAGTAAACTTTTTGGTGCCATTTACTTTTTTTAAAACAAAGTCCGACATGTTGCTCCAAATGTCACACTTCTTAATTGATAATTAGCGAAGGGACATGTGGCTTATGAAAATCATTCAGCCATGCAGAGGGAAAATAGTGCCACGTTGAATAGGTTAGATTACGTATGGGTCTGTGTTGGTTTAATATTGATCGCTGGAAATAAATCTTGTAATTATGAGGCTCATATTGTTTATGATGTCAGGGATATTAACAACTGTGTGGAGTGGATCTCAGTTACTGATGTGGGAGGGTGTTTTATTATAGCGACATCTGGGTGCGTAGGGGAGAGAGGCTTTTAGACAAACTGGAGAGTGTAGATCTGTCTCAACCACCATCGCTTTTAACTTTAATGGTTTCAGACGCAGACATCATGCCAGGTGTCAAGCACGGTAAACACAAATCTTTTTTCTTTTTTTTTTTTTTTTTAGTGTGAAGCTTTGATTGGTTGTTGATGAGCTGACACAGGGATGGGAAGAGGATCTGGAATGATGGGGGATGATTCTCAAATTCAGGACCCTATCCACTCTCTCCAGGATGCAGAACAGCTTTGGCACCCAGCTCAGACAGAGCCCAGAATCAAGTGGCTGGAGAGACAGTGAGAAGCAGTCTGCCTGCAGCTGGCTGGGGTCCTGCTAAGAGGCTTGCCTTGGCCGTGCAGAGGAGGGTCTCGGTCTTGTCTCAGGAAATCGATATATGCGGCAATCTAGGGAATGGACCGCCGCAAGCTGCTCGCTCAGAACAAATAAGCACCGATTGAGAAACACCATCATAGTAGAACCACACTTCACATGAGCTACAACGCACAAGAACTAATGACACCATTCTCCTTCCTGATACAAGGTAATAACATGCAGGGAAATCACACCGGTGTCCATTTAGTCCCTGAAACACAGTGCAGATCCATTTGTTGTATTGTTTTCCTACTAAAGTCCAGCCTTATCCTGCATGTCTGATCTATCTGAGTGGCCTCAACCCAAAGGAAACAAAGACCGGGGCTGTGTAAACGGCCATACCTAATGATGCCCCGGCCACCCCATAGACGGCGCAGAGCGGAGACCCCCCTCCAGCCCCCCCGGAGCTCTCGGCGGCGGCTGGAAGTCGCTTCCAGGGGCTGGTGGGTGCCAAGCATTTAGTCACGCACAGTAGCAGAGAAGCAGTGGCACCAAGGCAGAGACATGATTGCAGGGAAAAATGCAAGACCCCTGCCTCAGCCATTTTAAATAGGCCTTCAGAGGACGCTTTTGGAGTAATATATCTAAATGCGTTATCTGGAATTCTGCAGGTGAACAAACAAGTTTGTATTTTAAAGTTGAACAGCGATACAATCATCCACAAATACCGCTCAGTGACTGCAAGTAGGGTGGCAAGAGTGGCCTAGTGACCTAACAGGCATAGTTTGCTGGGTCTGATTTCCCACCCTGGCAATGTGTAAGTATGTGTTAATGTTGGTTTCTTAAAAGTACTCCAGTTTGCTCCCACAGTCTAAATACTCAGATTTTTACATGGATTGCTGTCTCCAAATAGCCTGCACTGTGTGGTAACGTAAGAGGTCGGCTAACAGGGAACGGTCTTACTCTGACGTTAATTTCCACTTTTTACATTTTAAGTAAGGCTCTGATAAATGTTAGCATGATAATATTCTACCTGAATATCCTTGTAACACAGTTAATGCTGAGAAACATTGTTTTATAATAAAATATTATTTTATGACATGTGTATACTGCAAACACACCATCCAGCCTTGACCCCATGACCGTAGTGGATTAAAGCAGTGGTGACACCCAACTGCTTTACCACACCCTATATTTGGCATAGTTGTAGTAGAAGCTGTAGCAGTGAAATAATGTTCTGGGAACATCAGGAAAACTGGAGACTCCATACTTTAATCGGAATGTTCAGTAAATGTTCCTAGAATGAAAAATTGTTAGTGGTAGCAAATCTTGCAGATGACAGCCTGACAGACTTAAGTCTTATTTGTGATTTAGGTGAAAGTATTACAATTAAAACAGCACTGTTATATTATGGCAGTTGGAGGAACTGAATTAAAGACTCAATGGACCTACAAAGACTAAAAGTTCCTTGTTATGTCCGAAGACCTACAGATGTACCAGTTTGTGCCAAACAGAATAGACCTAAAGAATAAAACGAAAAAAATATGCTCCTATTGCTAACCAACAGAACTGCACACAAAACAGCAGTGAGACTCAGAAAAGCAAAGAAGCTGAGCAGCTCACAGATCTGCATACCAAGCTGTCCCTCATCCCAGCACGGCACCCCCAGGAAAAGCGCGAGCCGGCCAGCGCAGGCGTGAGACGCGGCCCATCGGGGCCGAGGTGCTCATCACATCTGGGGTGAAGCTTTTAAGGGTGTTCAGGGGGTGTTCCTTGTTGTTTTCAAAGTCTATTGTGTGTTGTACACACACAGCACATAAACGTTTTCTGTTTATTCTCACGCACTAAAGATTTCATCGTGCTCCCGTCTCTGTAAGTAAGAATACAGGACGTTAGTCTTCCCTGTCTAAAGCTCTCAGAAGCAAAGCTGGGAATGTCTGCAAGACTCTGGCGCGTCCTCTCGGATTCGGGGATCACCACGGAAGCGACCCAGCTTACAGCAGAGCACTAGATGAAGAAGCCTCACTGCTCTTTGGTGTTACTCCAAAGTGACAAAGTGGCACGTGGGTGGAGACTGGGCCACCTGCAGCTACATAACCCTGCAGCAATAGAGAGCAGAGGCGAGCGTGCAGACACACCCACACACACGCACACACACACACACACATATACACATACACATACACCCATACTCAAATCAGTGTATTGTCATGCATGCTTGATTGCTCTGTTGTTAACTTGCGTGTGAACATCTGACCTAACATGTACATATATGTACGCAGTCTGGTGCTCATAATGACACACACACACACACATATACACATACACCCACACACGCACACACACCCATACACATACACACCCACACACATACACAATCACACACACATACACAATCACACACACATACACACACATACACACCCACACAGACACACAGAGACGAGGTGCATGTGAGGACACGGGCCCCCGCACAGCCCCTAAATGCCCGCCGCTCCGCGAGAGGATGTTTTCACAGCTGAGTGGATAAAGGGAGGTGCGGCATTGCTCCTGGGCCCCGAGGAGTTTGGCACAGAGTGCCGCTACGCTTACAGCAGGGGGCCAGGTGTCAAACGCGGTTTTGAAGTGTGATCCTCCTCCGACTCCTCAGGACTGCGGAGCCGTGGGGGGGGGGGGGGGGGACAGGCAAGGCAGGCCGGGGAAAAAATATAAGAACTTCGACAAATAGAGAGAGAGAGAGAAGCAGACGGACAATGGGGTCAGACACACATACACAGACAGACAGACAGAAACACAGACAGAATCGGGGACCCGCGAGCAGGCAGGCAGATGGGGAGGCGGATGGGGAGGGGGACACCGCGAGCAGACAGAGAGGCAGACAGGTTCACAGACGAGCGCGTTGCCAGACACACGTCTCCGGCTGCCGACGCCCCCCCGCCAATCGCACACCCCCCCCCCCCCAATCTGGGGAGCATCCGGGCAGCACTCCATGGGGGCACTGGCAGGCATAACGGGAGCTGTGGAGCACAAAGCAGGAGGAGCGGACTAAGTAAGCAGGGAAGGGAGGCTGAAGCCAGGAAGAGGTGGGACGCTTCCACGGCCCTGCCCCGTGTGCACCCCCCCTTCCCAGTGAAGCATGGTGCATCTGTGCCCCCAGCGAGAGACACTTCATTAATCCGCTAAAACAATCAGGCCTCCACATACTGCTCTCCACCCAAACAGAGACAGCGTGTGGAGGGACGCGCCGGGGAATCCAGAAATGAGAGCCTTCTCAGCAAGACCAAAACAGGCCCTTCGGTCGTTTGGTCAGGAGAAAATGTAAAAAGCATATAATGGCATCATTATTGTTTACTGGAGGGAGGGCTAAGGATTCCAGGCCGGGAATCAGCTCTGGCGCGATATCTGAACCGGAATAGTCAGCTCTCATTCCGACGTACTGCTGTCTGTGCATAGCCTCGTATTTCAGAAAGCGTCCTCATTAGAAACTGATGACCAAAATTATCCCAGCAGTAAGACTCATTTCACTACAACAAGAAGTTTCACTCTGCAAAAATATGACAAATGTGTACCTTGATAATAAGGTATTACTGCGTCTGACAGAGCACGGACGCAAGATGCCACACTCAGGCTTAGCAGAATGAGCGTTTAGCCATGGCATGAAGCATGGGGGGGGAGTAGAGGTATACCTACTGTGTAATGACAAACAAAGATACACCCCCCCCCCCCCAGGGAATAAAAGCTAAAGCAGAAGAGCATCTGTGAGACCTCTGGGGCATAATTCAAAGTGCGACAGGAGTGCTGAGAAATCCTTATTCCAGAACCGTCAGCTGGGATACATGTGATATCTTCTCCATACATAAATCAAGACATGCCCACAAACAGCCCGATTCCCTCACACACAAAAAAACAACAAAAGGAATCCCCCCCCCACTCCCCCCCACCCCCGAAAAGGTCAAGTTTCAATCTCCACAGCACAGCTACATCTCGCCTGTCATGCTTCTGACAGGATGACACCTCCGGCACCCCCCAGTGGTTCCCAGGGTTCAAAGAGGCACCATTCAGTAGGCCTCGCAAAGCCTTAACCGGGACCGTCAGAGCTGGTCTGAGGGTTTGAGAAGCAGGCAACCCTGTAACAGTGGATTTCAATGTGTTTTCTTACATTTTCATTCCACATATCAGATGCTCTTATCCAAAGCAAGGAGAAATGATGCTGTATATTCTGTGAAACACCGGTCAACTGTGTCATTAACTCATTTTGGGTATTGGGAACTGCTCCTGTCAGCAAATTAGCATTCGCCGCTCTCTCGGGGGCTGCTGGGTTGCTATTTCCTGGAGGTGAGTATAGGGACAAAATCACCAGGAGCCAGCAGTCCTGTTTTCATGCCCATTCTTGGCCCCTCCTATCCCATATCAAAAGGGCCAGATGCTTCTCCAGTCCTAACATCAGGTAAACATAATACCCAGTTGTCCTTGCATCTTCCGACTCGCCGATCCTGTTCTCCAGAGTAACCCTGTGCAGTCTTCATGCTAGATCCTCACAGCTATTTCCCAGCATGCTCTGCTCCCCCAGGGGAAGAGGGCTGCTCAGTATCATTAGCCCCTGTGAGTGTGGGGGTTTCAGCTGTTGGCCCTTTGCGCTAACGACTCCCTTTCTGGGCCAGAGCTTAGAGATTACTGGTCCCCCAGCCAGACCTATGGGTGAGGAGAGCTGAGGACACGGCTGTTAATTAATCCAAGGGCAGGCAAGTGTCTGCAGCCACAGAATGGCAGCCACAGACCCAGGCTGCACTAACCCCGAGCTTTCCCAGCATCCCTACTAACCAAGTCTATTTCTATTCCAGCTACGACTTTTCAGCCACTAACAAACTGGGAGAACCCGAAAGAAGACAAGAATTCCGCGAAAAATATCATGTCCATGTGCCCATATGTACAAAAATATATATGCACTTTATACCAATAATCTACTTCACAGCATCTACTTCACAGCATCTACTTCACAGCAGTATAAAACACAAATAAAGATTTAGTGCCGGCTTCCAGGCTTCACTGCTGCCAAAAAGCCCTGAGAGTAATTGGCAGTAAATGATGAAGGTATATTGCCCCAAAGTGCAGATGAACACAATGACAAGCAACACTAGGTTTTCAGGAAGAAAGTACCAATTGCTCTAGATCAAATCCCCAGCTCCATAGAGCACTGCAGACCACATAACGTACAATAATGGTGCTGACTTACAAAAATGGGGGGGGGGGGGTGGTGGTGGTGGTTTTTTATATATATATGCTTCCACTACATTCTCTCCAGCAAACCTACTAACACACGAGGTTTGAAATAGCTCGGAAAACACAGAAATATTTCAGATACCATCTACGCCATTAAGAGGGAGCACTCTTTAAGTCTTCTAATCTCCCACCCACGCCAGATAGCCCGAATCTCCCCATGCATCTTCTCCGCCCAAAAAAAGGCGAAAGAAATAAATTCATGAGAATCTCTTAAGTTGTGCGACAAAAGCCAACGAATGCATCTCCATCGAGTCCTGAGTCATGAAGGAGTCTGGCGGTAGATTCATTCATCAGTGGCTGAGAGGACAAACTGGTAGCTAATTCATTATGGTGCCACCAAAGGTGGCGGAGCGGCCCTCGCTAGTTACAGTTGGTTCCACTCTATAACAAGAAAAAGAAACATAAGAGCTAGCTGGTTTGATTTTTGCTTATTTCAATTAAACGCTTCAGCAGGGAGTGCAGTTTGCTGTAGTTAGCGGTAGGCATGCTAAGTAGCCTTAGCAGACAGAGGTATTCTCAGGTTAATAATTACATCACCCAGAAGCCGTTTGAACCAGCCAACCAGCCACTGGCAGCAACATATATTTTAAGAAGTCAGAACCAATCAGTCAAACTGAGAAATTTAGACGATTATCTGTATAAATCTTTTATCCTGCTTTGCGCAAGCGTGAAATCAAGAAACTAAAATTCAGATGTAAAGCTGGAACTGCACAAAGAAATAAACTGAATGAAGACCAAGGCCAGAAATGAAGCACGTGTAGTTTACAAGCCCAGAGTGTGCTGTGTGGGAGAAACTTCACATACAAAGTCAGGGGACTGGAGGCACAGATCCACTCCCATGCATATAACCTTAGAAGGCTTTGTGAAAATAAATGTTTGATATTCTCTGCTTGCATACACAATCTCCGACGCTGTGACTCCTCCTGCCACAGCAGTGCCTCGTCATGCGCCCAAGATGAAAAAAGTGGAAAAAACAGCTTCTTAGATCTTTTTTTGTAGCTGCTCTAGTTACAGAGAAGCACCTGTGACCTATTATCTCACTGGCTCCCCTTCCAGGTTGACATGAGGAGTGACATGGCACCTGATTCCCCTTCCGTCATCCTTTGCTTGTCATCAGGGAGAAAAGACGACTTTCTACCGACGTCTAGCTCCCATTCTAATCCCAAGTGTTCTGTATCCATCCTTCAGCCTCAAGCAAGGATAACTACAGGGATAGCAGGCTAGCTTGTGTCTCCTTATGTGCCATTATCTTGATTATTACTCAATCATTTGACAGAGGTTCCAAGAGAATTACCATAAAGTGACCTCATGGAAGACTGAACACTCCACTAGCCATGACAGACCACATTACCTCCTTGCAATACTTTCCCTCCAAATCATTCACCCTGCCAGCAAACATACTTCTCCACCAGCCTGAGATAGTGGGTCACTGCAGGATTTCAAGCCCCTACAATAATTCCCAGGTGGGGTGTTGGTATTGGCCCATTGAGCGGCTTCAGAAAATAATAATTGAAGGACAAATTGTACAACTGTGAGCTTTGGAATGAGACCGCCGCTGGCAGGAGAATGACAGAGACCCACGCGGCATCAGGATGGGAGGAAGCGGCTGTTTGTGTGGGTTTTGGAAATGAGGGGAGAGCAGCGGACATGAAGGACAGCTGTGCTGGATTCAGAAAGGGGTGGGAACAAGAGTGCAGGGCCGGGCACCTGAGTCCGCCTCAACCCCGGACACCCCTGCCGAAAAAATCACCTGACAAAAAGCTGCACAGTGTCCCATCCACATGCAGATGGTTAACTACACCAGAAAAGCATAACCACAGCCAAATCTGTGTGAGCTGGATATATATTTATATGCTTTATTCACTATAGCACAAGCACAAAGGAGTTCTTTAGTCTTCACATATCGATCGACTCAACCCTTCGCAACACAGACACAGGTGGCTACTCTGCAAAACAGCAGCCTGTGAACGCAGGACAGGTGCACAAGTATTTGCCAAATCACCTGTGGGGAATTCTTTGCGATATTAAGGGAACAATAGCAAAATTATATGACTAAATGCAGTACAGCTGCTCTGTGATCGTCATGAAGTCAGACAATACAGGCCGACCTGCTGCACCCGTCCAAGAAACCCTTGGATTGTGTTTAGACATTATTTGAATGCCATATGTCAGGCAAGATTTCTAAGCGTTTATAGCGGGAAGAATCCGGGGTGCGAGTCCCAGTCGGACACGTCCCACGGGATCCAGCACGCCGTTTTCCGCTCGCCGCGCTGGGCGGCGGCTTTAGCCTGATATACGACGCGGATCTCGCAGAGTTTATTCTGGGGGCTTCGGCGCCGTCCTCACTCTGCCCACCGCTCTCGTCCGCTTCTCACGTGCTCCCGGCTACCCACCCTGCCGGAGCTGGCCTCCCGAACGTCTGTCTCCGGTCAGGATGACGCGCTCGAGTTCCCCGCTTCCTCCCGGGTGTGTTAGAGCAGCTGGAGCCAGCAGGATTCTGGGACGCCGCCCCGCGAGACCATGCCAGCGTCGCTACGCCCGCACGCCACCCAAACACACACAGGTTCACACATAGGCCATGTCGTCCTCAGATCGTTACCAGGCCTTCTCTGGTACTGTAATTAACATAATATGCATATATTAGCATAACTGGCATCATTCTGCCAGAGGGGGGGGGGGGGGGGGGCATAAAAAGTAGGTCAGGGTCTATCTGGTCACTGTGAGGCGGCTTCCTGTACACCTGCAAGCAGCCAATCAGAAGGGGAGGAGCGAACACAGTCAATCCAATAGCACGCAACATCCTTGCGCTCAGCAGCAGGGAAGGGGGCTTATGCCATTTGCACAAGGACTGTGCAGTACAGGTACAGAGCTGTGTAACTCTTGGAATAAGACGGGAAAACTCAGTGCAGGCTAAGATGTCTGCAGTCTTCTGTTGCAATAGATTCCCTCATCAGATCTTAATTAGCCAGCTTGACTACAAAGAGAATGAATTATAGAGAAGGGACACATGCTTCTGTAAAGGACACAACTGATCTTCTAAGTTCAGTTAACTGTTTCTGTGAAGTGCTGAGATCGGCCCCATGGAGCTGCAAGTGCAGGGGCTTTTCTTTCAGGTCTGGATGCACCTGCAGAGACCCGACAGCTAGCCGCTACGTACACGGAATGCCACCTGCTGCCCAGTAGGTGCACGACATGGGAGAGGTGGGCCATGTGCTACAGGGATAGGAAGAGGGAATATGGACCACATTTGGGGGGGAAGTGAGAGAGCGCTAAGGAGTGCAAACGACAGGCAGCTGTTCTGGCATCAGCACAGGAAGAGCTGTACCAGACGCAGGATGTGGGATCAAGGCCCGGACCCGTGCTCCTGAGCACAGCGAAAAACCAGAGTGCCCCCACAAATGATAATAAAGCACAGGTATAGCACAGTAAATGGGCGGGCTAGTCCCTAACTCCGCCCTGCCCAGGGACTGGCCACACCCCCATGCTAAATCTGTATGCCACCATTGCCATCAAATCAGCGACGTGACCAAATGCAGCTTCATCTAGCATTTAGTACTATTTGTACTGATTAACAAAGATTCCCTGACAGCCCTGAGCCTCCGGCCGTCCCTGGTTCTTCCCGAAGGAGCACATGCACCCAGTGACAGAGCCTAATTTTTCACTCACTTCTTAAAAATGAGATATAAATCCTTTCAGGACTGGAGGGAACGGGGATGAGGGGAGTCACATCATATGTGAGAGCTGACGAACTGCTGAGGTCTCTATTCACCTTGCTGTGAAGGTCAGCAAGGTCAGAGTCCTCCACGAACCTGGAAAAGAAATCACTCTCCACCAAAAATAACCCAGATGGTTTATATAAAAAAACTCAGATCCAACCATATCACTCCCTCTGCCTGTTCCAATATCAATATCCAATATAGCTATTTCGGAATCCAATCTATATTCTGTATTCAGAATAATGTTTATACGGCATATCTCGGTCACAATGCAGATGGATCATCTTGGTGTGAAAAAGAGGTGAGATGTGAAGGTTGTGCTCCATGAAGACCAAGCCCCTCTTGTGCCACATGCAGGGGCTTAACAAGCTGCATGAAATGACCAGACATTCCAGATTGGTCTCCAAACAAAATCACACAGCTCTTCTCATGCAAACATGTCTGCTGCATTTTATTTCATCTACAGACATGGGGTCAAATTCGCTGGTATTTGCAGCATGGTTGCTTCATGTTCTGCATTAATGATGTCACCCTGTGATCTTCTAGGACAGGTCAAATACATAAATGAAGACCAGTTCCTGATTAGGGTATACTAAAGAACTACAAAAGAAAACTCGAGATTAAGCAAGAGCAGCGTATGCTCCGCACGTCCCGCACGCTGTAGGCCTGCTCCGTCCCGTCTGCACTGCTGCGAGCATCGTGATAATAAAGCAAAACAATAGCAGGTGGGATTCCATCATTAAAGCGAACAGCCAAAGCGGGCGGCCCCATGAGCGGGGCACACCTGGGAAATGGCAGCACAGGGCCTGCGGGGCTGCAATGGGAGGGGTTTGGCAAGGCGTGAACCATCTCATCACGCGGCACAGGCACGGCTGTAAGCTGCTGCTTCAGGGCATCGTTCCTGAGGCCAGTGAGAGAGGGAACAGCAGAAGAATTTCCCATAGCTCCCCCAACGCTACAGGGTACCTTTCCAGGCCACTGCCATCTGGCACTAGAACCCTTCCCCACATTCCTGTCCTCGATCCCAGCCAGAACAGAGGCCAGAAGAGCATCCAGTAGCAGATGACACCCATGATATGACATACTTGTATGACTATCTATCTATCTATCCATCCATCAGTCCATCTGTCCATCCATAGTAAGTGCAGGAGTTGTAATGTTTGTTATTGTATTTTATATGAATCTATTATATTTTATAAATGGGAGCGACGTTCACAGGTGAGGGGCAGAACATAATTAAGTTGGCAGTTGTTTCACGCAGTGTTTCGGTTGAGATACGGATACGTCATTATCCATACATTGATGTAGTCTAAATGGCTGCAATATTTAAGCACAATAACTTGAGCCAGCTGAACCGCTCCTCAGGTAGAATGACTAACATGTAGCCAACTGGGTGCCACAATCGCATCTCTTCATATTTCGGTCTGGTTTGCATGTGGAAGAAACCAGTGCACAGGAACAGGGCCAAATGACAGGGTCCCTCCCAGGACAGGAGGCCTCTGCTGAACTCATCCGCTGGCTGGTACATCACATGACCTGAGGTGTGGGGCTCACGGGTGTTGAGAAATGGCACAAGTTGCACAAACACACTTGTGAGTCTGGTGGATATAATTTATAGGTCTGTTTACAAACATCTGTGAGTCCGCAAATGTCGATGTAGAATTCCAGCTGTTTGTTGGTCCGGAGCCCAGGCCTGTGCATGCAAAACTGAAAGAAACTGAAAACGGGGGGAGCAACGTCAACAACATCCAAGCTCGAGGATTTCAGCAGCAAGAAGCATAGCCATTAAGTAACTAACCAACAAGGTTGTAGGAACAGGGCCCAGTAATTGAGAAAAGTGCATAAGTTCAGCTGACTGTAAAATACAGTGATGGCATTAAATGTATGTAAGATTTATATAAAGAATAAGATTTATATAAAGGCTTCGAGTATGCAATTCAATGTAATGAGATGTTGGGACAGAAGACTAGTCTTGACGACTCTTTGATGGGAAAGCAAGACCAGAGGTCTCCAAGGCAACCTAATGACTGATGTCATAACTGGAGCACTACTATAAGGTGACAACGGTCGTAACAGAGACACAAATGCAGATGAAGTGTCTCTATGCAGGGATGGTTGAGAGTTCCTGAGCCTTGCTCACCTCTACCCCCCACCCACAAACCAGCAGCCCGAGGCAGCCACACAGAGGCAGACCAAAGATAGACACCTCCCTAGAAGGAGTTCCAGCCAGACTGCTGTCTCGTTGGAGCTTGTTCACCACAGCAAAGCAGAGCTTCCACGCCACAGAGAAAGTCCTTGGCGGTTTCTATTTAAACAAATCCACCCAGTTAGCTGTTTAAACTTATCAGTGCATCTGTTGTGTGGAAAATCTGGCTCCACAGGACTTTGGTAGAGGCTTCAGTGTTTTGAAGGCTAAGCGCTGCTGTCACCAAGCTTTGTTCTCTAGTACTGAGAGCATTAGCATCTGACCTTAGCGCGATCTGAATGTGTTTAAAGACAAAGCGTGAATGATTTTTACACATGATGTCCATGTGTCAATCTGTCATATTTAAATGATTCACACATTTATATTTATTACTGTTCTTCTGCACTATGACCAGCTAGATTCATATTTCATCTCAGCATATGACCCATGCATCATGTAGCTGAAGATGATAATGAGGGTACTTTGATTGAGATGAAGGTGAACAAGCAGTGACCTGTAAGCCACGGACATGATGTGCGTGCTTAACTCAACTGGCTACACTGCACTGGGGAGGGGGGGAGGGGCAAAATAAGGTGTCCTATCCATTGGATATGCCCCCATCAGTGGGCCCTGGGGTTGAGCGGGGGCAGCGTGTGGGCAGCAAAACCCATTTTCCCGACCACATGGCCCCAGGGCAGCACCACCCCAACACAGCTGTTGGAGAGGCTGAGAGCAAGATGCTAAATAAAGCAGGGGGGGGGGGGCAACCATGTGGTGGGAGGCTTGGTAGCCGAGCTGAGGAGGAGAATGGTAACCACGTGGCTGAGGAGAAGGTATTACCCATGCAGCAGGAGGCTCAGTAACCGGACTGAGGAGGAGCACAGTAAATACACGGCTGGGAGACTCAGTAACCGGACTGAGGAGGAGCACAGTAACCACACAGCAGGGAGGCTCAGTAACCGGACTGAGGAGGA
>JABFEB020000040.1:35102046-35118913 GCA_019775895.2 Stomatorhinus ivindoensis
ATGGGATGCCAGTCTGTCACAGGGTACACAGTAAGGGACACCCTGGATGGGATGCCAGTCTGTCACAGGGTACACAGCAAGGGACACTCTGGCTGGGATGCCAGTCTGTCACAGGGTACACAGGAAGGGACACCCTGGATGGAATGCCAGTGTGTCACACTGGTCTTCAGGTCTTCATCAGTGGGTGATTTTGTACCTTCACTTACAATGTAAGTGGGAAAGAGGAGATGTTACGCTGTTTAGCCATGAATGGCAGACGAGTGCAGAGGGATCACAGATCCACATCTTTCTGGAGGAATTACGTATTTGTCACTTTAATAGGGGGTAACACCACCATAAAGGAGATCATTTATTGGGAAAAGCAACTGGTATATTGCAAATCTCAAAATGGATATGTAATATTTATACAGTAAGGGAAAGAGTAGAAGATTTCCGCGTTCTTCCACTTTTTTTAAATACCCTAACTGAAAATAATTAGTTTTGCCTGCCAGTACAGTATTTAACAATCATGGCCACACAAAGAGGTTCCCCAAATGGCCTGTTTTCATCCAGGTGATTTTAACAACTTTGGAGGTCATGGTGCTAACCCAGCAGGTCAGAAATTGGGGGAGTTACACCCAATTACCACAGAGTGAGCATCTACATTAAAACCTAATACGGCATGTCAGGTTCAAAGCCAGGTCCCAGAGGTGTGAGGCAACAGTGCTAAACACTGCGCCACCATGCCGCCCCCAGAATACTTGACAGTTGACCTAAAAATATAAAACATACTGTGAGTGTCTATGGCAACATACAGGGGCTCTAGGCAATATCGATGGACGATTGATGCGTTTGTTTCCAGTTAAATACAGACACACTCTAATATACAGTTCTCCATCACACCTAGCACCTAAACTTCAACTGACCCCAATCACAGATACTATATATATCCGCGGTCATATCCTGCCAGATTAGGCAAGATTTCAAGACTCACAAAGCAGTACTCTGTGGGGGGGTGGGGTCTTGTTCCTCTGTGTGTGAGCAGCCTGTGAGCAGGAGTGCGAGGGAAAGAACCTCAGGTTCTGACATGGCAAAAACAGGGTATTTAACTTATCAGTGTAATCCATTATTAGCCAGCGTGGGCCGAGAGCCGGGGAGGAGAGGATCGATGCTCAGCCGGAGCCCGTCATCGATTTCCGGCAGGCCGGGGCTATGGGAGAGAGTGGTCCTGATGGAAGGAGATAACGGTGGCGTGGAGGAAGGTGCACAGGCACATGAGGGGTGCAGGGAGGTGAATGGGGGACTTCTGTAAATTATTGAGTTTGTTTGGATGAGAGGAGAAGAGAGCTGGGGGAAGCTGTCGCACACGACCCTTTTTTATCTTTCTAAATTAGCATTCCACGGACGAGTGGAGCCTGGGGGGCACGAGAAAGGCGACAAAGGGACAAGGAGCTGGGAAGCAAGGCAAGCGCAGACCCCAAGGCGAGCGCAGACCCCAAGGCGAGCGCAGACTCCAAGGCGAGCACAGATTCCAAGGCGAGTGCAGATTCCAAGGCAAGCACACTCAACGCAGACTACTAAGTGAGCACAGACTCTGAAGCAGACAAGTTCGAAGCAGACTCTGAGGCCAGCGAGGCGAGGAGACGCTCTGTGTTGAGACAACACAGACTCCAAGGCCAGTGAGGCATGGAAACCCTCTGAGGCGGGACAGCGCAGACTCTGAGGCGAGTGAGATGAGCAGATACTCTGAGGCGGGACAGCACAGACTCTGAGGCGAGCAAGGCAAGCGGACGCTCTGAGGCGGGACAGTGAAGACTCTGAGGTGAGCACAGATTCTGAAGCGGGAAAAATTTCAAAGCAGACTGCAAGACGAGCAAGCGTGAAGCAGTCTCCAAGACGAGCGAGACTCCTAGGTGCATCGGGGGAGAGAGCTGCTGGTTTTTGGCAGGAAAAGACCCTCATCTTCCTCATCTTCATACATATAAAAGTAGCATTCTGTAATGATGCTGGGCCATACTGAACAATCACGATACTCTCCTCAGAGGGTAAAAACACTTTGACTGGACTTAACCATTGAAATCGAACATAAAACCATAGTGGGATCATTTAAAAATGGCTATCCGATAGCAGTTTTCCTTCTGCCTGGACATCCTGAAGTTACGTTATACCTCTAAGTAAGAAAATTTCAGATAGAGGTAAGCTATGGGTCCACTGTAAATGCAGACAGTTATCATAAATAATAGCAAACCATCGCCATTGGCCATAAATAGGAATCCAGAGAACTGTTAGCATGGTGACTTGTGTTGATGTCCTAAATGTGCAGAGCTTCCCCAATGAGGCCATTGCCACCACCTGAGGGGCAAATGCAACAATGCAACGCCCATGATGCCGTCACTGAACAACATCAGTAGGCGGAGCTTATGTCCTGATCCTGATCTAAATTCCGCTCATAGAGGCAACTCATTGGCTGCACCACAATGACTGGACAGTGGTCTCCCTATATCCTAACAAAAGGTTTTACATGTGGCTGCCATAATAAGACTCAGGAGTCTCATCTCAGCTGGAGGAGAGATGAAGTCACAGGGGAACAGAGTAACCAATAATCCCACAGATAAACAGAACAATCCAATGACCTCAACCAATGAGTAACAAGCGACATTTTTACCCAAAAGACTGCATCAGAATATCATGGTAGAGGTATATGTCAGCAGTGACAATGACTCATAAACCAATATTTTATTGACTTGCTCATGAAACTGTCAGGATAATTTCCATAGGGTTTGTTTAAACACACACCAGGCTGCCTGGGCTAAATATATCCTAATTAAAAGCTGTACAAAATAAATATTATAAATATATAAATATTCCAAAAACAAATAACGGGTGCTTTCTCACAGACCAAAAAGGCGTGATGTTTGGCATGCAAAACAGAAGCCCTAATTTCCAGAACCGATGAAATTGTAGCGGGAAGCGGCCTTCCCGTTATTGCCCTCTAGCGAGAAGAAAGGAAATGACGATACATCTCTGACGCTTCAAGATGGTTTTTAAGTTTCAGGGAATATTTATTATCATCATAAAGTTTTAATATATATTCCTAAATCCCATTTATTTATTTACTTATTTACTTTATGTATAATGGCATACCCACTGCATGACTGCGGCGCACTCTTATTCCACTCACACTGAAGAGCATCCATGTACCATTAAGCGTCACGACATGCACTGTTACTTTCTTACTCCATGTCACCCTCGGGGAGGCGAACACGTGAAAACGCCGTATAAATTACTCCGTTGAAGGCTCGTATTTTATATTGTGGAAAAATACATCGTGATTCAGGGTTGGTGTAAAACTGTGTGCCAGAGCGATGCAGGATTTCATCTGCATGTACTGCCGGATATTATAAATGCAGAGGGCACTCGGAGGTGGTGCTGTAATTTTCACATGCCTCTTTAGGAATGAAACCTGTTTCGGCCACGTATCGTATAAGGCCGAGCGACCCACTCCCAATCCCCAGTTTAAAGCAACCAACTGGGTTTACTGGAACCGCATTAGATAATCAATCAGCTTTGACTTAACACACCTCAAGTAGCAAATATTAGAAGATAAATCTCTGCATCGGGTTTTTTTTTTAATCAAGCTGACCAATAAGGGAAAAATACATCCTGGCAGTATATTCTTCACACTGTGAGGTCCAGTAGTACTGCTGGAAGATGTTGCGAGGATGTACCAGTGTATCACCACCGGAAAGTACACCGGAGCCTGCAGCCTCCCTCAGAGAGGTGAGGGATGAATCTGGAGAAAGTGCACAGCTCGGACCGTCATCCCGTACCCCCACTTATCAAACTGCCTTACAGACCACGACAGCCCCTGGCCTCTTTCTGCATCTTCATAACACGTCCTGCAGTGTTACTCCTTCTCCAATCGCTCTTGCTCAGTAAGAGATCGAAATACCTCCCAATCGTGATACATGCTCCGTACAAATCAATCAGAAAGAAAACTTTCATATACAGCCTATAAATAAAAAGTATTCACACACGTAACCCACTAAAAAGGTACCAGAACTATTATGGATAAATAGTATATATGTATACCGTCGAAAATGTCACTGATATAATATAAACATTGCAGTTTTGTTCAAATCACTTCAAATACTTTAAACCGTCGACGATACACTTAAGACACTGAATATCTGTACATTGCAAGGCTAAACTGCCCCCCTCGGGAAAAAAGACCGTATTCCTGTGACATTAAAAATATACATGCTAAACATTGGGGATCTGATAATGTCCCTTACCTTCTTCCGGGGCTGCCATTTCATCATATTTGTAAAGCAAAAATGTACAGCATCAAGATGTTATGCACTTGGAGAAATGAGACCCGATGAAGTTGCAGGAGCAAGTCATAATGCCCCGCGACCTCCTTCAGTCTCGCAGCATATCTCCCCCTAAGAACGGCGTGAAGGAAAACGAAAGGGTGGGGAACGCGGCAGAAGGCGATCGGAGAAGCAGGGAACCGGTGCTCGCCGCGTTAACAACCAAAAAATATGAACAAAACGCAGATCTGCACCGAGTCACAGCAGCAGGCGAACGGTCCGAGTGGCTCGTAGGCGGACGGGCGATCCGCTGCATTAAACGCGTCGTCCGAGACGGGGTCCCTCACTGAAGACAGCAAAATCCCATCACTGCAACTCGGGGGTCTTGGGACCGCTTATTCGTATAACTTATTTTCCCCCGACTTAAAAAATCTACAGTATATGCCAGAAAAGTGATGAAAAACAATGTTATCCAGTTGTGTTCGTGTTTGAAAAATGGCATTAAGAGTAAACGAAATACTGATCGCAAAAAAGAAAAGTTTTCGACTTCTTAATTATATTCTTCTGCTCGCGAAAAATTACATTTATATTTAAATGGTATTCCAAACGACCGACAGACGTCTCATATTCCGCTTATTAAACATATTTCCAAGAGAAGCGTACAAAGAATACGCGAAGGTCTATGGAGAAACAGTCGGGTTGGGGGTTGTTGAAAAAAGCTTTAAAAATCCCAGGAATTTCTGCGCGAAGAGCTGGAAGGATATCCTGCAACAGTAACAAACTGGACTACACTACACTACACTAATGACTTCCTTTCCTACTCCTTCGGGCTCCGGCTCTGCTGATCTGGAGCGAAAGGGAGAGGCGGGCGATACCGCGCGGTCATAGCGCCGTCGCGTCCACGTAACATACAAACCACAGGAGCAACCCGGACTTAACACAAGTCGTATTTTCCAAGAATTAGCGAGAACATACTTCCCAATAACACTGCATCAAATCAGCAGCCGACCAGACTATGCGATCAGGACCAAGCCATTTAAAGAGACACTATCCATGACAGTGGTGGCAAAAATTGATAGAAATCCAATAACAGGCGATGTGCATTTTACGCTCCTTTTGAACCTTGGTTAAAATTGGCTCACACACATGACAGAGTGACATTTCAGCCGTTATTGACCACGTTAGAATCATTCTTCGGCAGCCCCCTGGGGAACGCCTTGCAAATCGTTCTGGATTATACTCTAAAAGGCAACTTCAGACTCCTCCTACCATCAGATGTCCTTCTGTTCAAGGTATAGAGCCACCAATCCCTGGATAGATTATGCTTAATGTAACACCTGCTCCATCAGCGCTGTTTACACCATCTCCACCTTTGAAGGTAGATCCCCCGTCATCCTCAACTCGTGATTTCCAAAGGGATTTCCGTCTCAGGCTATGAGGTCACCTCTACCGACGAGTTGCGTGTGCCGCTATAATACCTTCAGACCTGCTTTGGGATGGCACCTCCGTGCCATTAGGACAGGGGCACCGAGGGTCCCAGTGAGGGTCAGGGACGGGGGTGGATTCCAGAGCAGAGGATTATGGGTGTAGGGATTAGCCTCCTCGCACCGTAATGCTGGCTAAGACTCAAAGATTTCTGTGCATGGCGGCACGTTCGAATCCAGCCCCGATGAGCGTGCTTGCAGATTAGCGGGTTTGTGTTTGCGGAGGCTTGCTGCTCTTCCATTATCTGCTATTCCTTCTTATGTTTCACGTATCGTTTAAATTGAGCTGTCACTTTAAATCAGTGCTTCATAAATCCACATATCGCACTCCATTTGTTCAAAGGGAAGTAGCATTATCATCAAAATTAGCTTTTTTTATTAAGAGGGTAAGAAAATAAAGAGAAGTCTCTTTTTTTCTGTGTGATGAAATATTCTCATACATCACTGGTCTTTTCAGGATTATTTGACTGGTTTTGCACAGCTGGCTCGCTGATAATCCTTCAGAACTATAACGTTTACTTGGTATTATTTAGTGGCTTTCAGTTTTATTTGTATAACTTTTATTATATACATGTCCTTAGGTTATGTGCTGGCTCAGTGTGTAGTATTGTGCACGTCCACGACTGTAGATTTGAGACACTGGGTTTGTGGAGTTTGCCGGTTTCCCCGTATTTGTGCAGGTTGTCTTCAGTCTAAAAACAAGCAGTCAAGAAAACGCACGTCTCTAAACTATTCATAATGCACCCTGTCACCTGTAAGAACCACAGCCACGTCTCTCACGTGCAGTGGAAATATCACCTCAAGGCACATGCAGCCAGTGTTTTCTTTCAAATTGAAAACAGAACCGACAGAGACTGGACCTGGTCCAGCTAATGCCACGGAAGGCACCGTGTAAAGGAGGACGGAACATCACGTGCCCTGCTCTCTGAGCCGACACTGCAATAGATGCCTGTTTCAAACAGCCCCCCACAAGGGGCTGCTTTCTGGAGACGAGGGCTGGAAATATCTCCTCGCTACTCCCCAATCACACGCCTGACTCTTTGGCCTCTGACGGCGAGGTGATTCTCCCGGCCGATGCGATCATGCCGCTGATAGGATGGAGCCATTTTCTTTAGGCCCTGCCGGCCTGCTGCTATCTGCCATCAGGGCCAACAGCTTCCAGAAAATCAAATATAAATAAATCTTTTTCTGACCATGATGGGGAGGAGTGATCGGAACAAAACCCCTGGCATTTCCTGAGAAAAAGACATGATGGTCCAGCCAGAAGCCAAAGGGAGAGAGACCCTCACTTACAATCAGCAGGGTGACACACGTGGGGTTTGACAAAGTGTGATTGGGCAAGATCAGATAATAAAAAGCACCCTGGGGCAGGTCGGCTATACGAACGGCAGGAGTTTACAAATATGGAGCGATAGAAGGTGGATTTTTGTTGAAAAAGAAGCTCTGTACTCTTGACTTAATGGGACACCCGAATTCTGCATGCTATAAAGAAAAACGTTAAAGGAGAACATTAATCTTGAGGCAGGCTTATTGTTTGGTACAGTAGCTCAGTGAAGAGCACCTCAAACTCACCCCTCTCTGGGCTTCGATTCCAGCCTCTGTGTGTGGCGTCTGAGTGGGTTTCCTCCCACACTTGCTGGCGACAGTGCGTGTCCTGTGTGCGTCCGGAGGGGGGCTGAAGGGTCACCGAGATGCTGCACTCATCTGAGAAACCCACATCACCTTCTCTGACCCCACAGAATGTCACATTTGCCTTATTTTTCACCTTGCTAACTGTCCTTCATTTCTCTAGTAGAAGAGCAGCATACAGAGTGACACCTTTCTCTACCTCTTTCTCTATTTCTACACACTTGCCTGGTCCTTTTTAAGTGGACTGGGCCATTAGACGTGCGATGGGAGGAGTCACTCTTGGGAACAGTTCACCCCAGTCATTGCACAGGTGGTACAGTCTTAATGAACAGCAACAACTTCATGAGGGCAGGTGGCAATGAGAGGGTGGAAAGAGGCACAGCAGGGATGAAGGAAGTGTGAACGGCCAGCCAGGACCCCTGCTGCTGCACCAGCACAGGACTGCCACACATATACGTCTCTGTATGACTCTCAAGCCTCACCTCCTGACCTGATGAAAACATTACACCTGATCCATACAGTGGGCGGGGCCAGACTATGAGGATGGGTTTTAATTGGTGGATATTGGTCAAGGCTTGGTGAGACAGAGCATTTTGAATCCACCTACCACAGAGCTGACAGGCTGTTCATTTTAGCCCTCTCTTAATTGTTCCACCTCCACCAGTAAAGTGGCACACTGGCTGAAGGTATGAGCAGGATCTGACCACGAACATGCTAGGGAGGGATTCAGCCAAAAATCAGGCATGCTAAGCTGCCAGCCTCGCTGAGCCTGTTTTCCCAATCACCGCAACGCAGGAAAGGCACTCAATGGGGCCCCCCACTGACTGGCCCCCGGCGACTGGGCCTTCAAAGGGGACGTCGCCGAGCAATCGAGCCGGGCACTGGGCACGCGTGTGCATGAGTATGAGGCCTAAATCACACTAACAGAGGTGGTTTGGCACTGAATTTAAAAAAGGAAGAACCCATCTAGTTCAAAGGAGCCGTCAGCTCATGGCGGCCGAAGGACTTCTCCCCCGCCTTCTTTGTTCTGCTTTTCAGACGGGAGGTCGGGTCCCAGGCTGTGGCCCCGGCCCTCCACAGTGCCTGCTGTCCCTCTTAATCCACATAATGGTCAGACACGGGTGACCATGTCCCTCCTGCCCCCACGCTCCGGTCCTGGGTAACAAGGGCTGATGTCATCGGCGCAGAGAGCGCAGGAGGAATGGAGGTCGCTGACCTGTGGTGAGTCCCACAGACCACAGGCAGGGCCAGCGGTCTCCTCTATTGCCATATTCTCTCTCCCTCTCCTTTTTTCAACCCGCCCAACCAGATAATTATCCACACTGATCTTCCCCATTACAGAGAACAGTACAGAAGACCAAATAAGGTCTACAAATCAACAACCAAGAGCCTCAGTACAGATAAAGTACTTATCATTAAGAACCTAAAAATAGATGTAACTGCAAATACCTGGTAATAAGTACTAAGTACCCTTAACTTAATAAGGGATGAAGGCTGCAATTGCCAAGTACCCAGAATAGTTGAGGGCTCCTTTTTTTGTAAACATGTATATTTATGCCATAGTTTTAATATTAAGTAGGAATAATGTAGCTTAAATATGGTGCATTTATGTTAATCCATAACCACTGAGCACAACTGTGTGCCAGTTTTTTTTTTTTTTAAAAACAGATTAATGCCGTCAGTGTGATTTGTGTGAAATCAGTATTATTATATCCTTAATGTGTCGGCTGGGGTGACACGCAGGACGCCGGCCTGAATGATGGATGTCCTTATGAGAACAAGCTGGGGCTTCACCGGCGCCACCAGGAGACGATTACGGCCGCCGGGCGCCGCCGCTGCACACGTCACGCTTCCGAGGGCTTCCTGGTAGGGGCCCATGGTCTGGCCACCGACGACAGGTCTGCAGCTCACAGGAGAGTAACAGGGGGCCTTAATTAAGAAGGTGGAGGAGGATATCTCAGAGACATGGGGCTGGGGAGAATGGCCCTCACTCTCACATACAGATTTGCACTCCCAGTCTCACACTCACACATGCACACTTACCACCATTCTCACTCTTCGACATGCACACTTTCACTCTCAGTCACAGCTTCCTTCCACATGCCGCAAGGACAGCCCCGAGACCTGTCACACCTCCCAGAGGAGTGTCGGTGATATCCCCCCGTCCCCCCCTCCTAATAAAGGTTTCAGCGTCCCACCCCCCTGAAGATAAATGGTGTTCAGTTCACTCTGCTCAGGAGAGTGGGCCAGGACAGACCAGCAGGGTGACAGTGATGACCGTGGTGCAGAAAAGGGGTCACTGTGAATCAGGCTGCCTCAGCGAATCGGATCTGGGGGGGGGGATTGGGATCAATACGGGGGGAGAGTTACGCGTATCAGGCTCAAACAGTCTCAGGGGATGAACAAAACCTCCCTTATCTGCTTTATCTGCCAGCCCAGTTGAGGTTCTGGACAGCCTGAGAGGGGGTGCAGCTGGGGAAGTTGTGGGGGGTTTGGAGACACCCCCGGATGGTTATGCTGGTACAGAGATGAGACAGTTGCCATCGGCATCACACCCCCCATGCCAGTTTCTCACAATCTCAAGGGCATCTACACAACACTGGTGTTTTCATTATTTAATCTGCATATGCTCTCAACGCACATAGTACCCATAATGCTTACCCAGAGGTCTCTGGGTCACGATCCAGCCGTCCAATCACAGTACCTTCTCCAACTGACAGAGCCCCGCCTTTACACTCTGTCCATCCACATCACACGGTCACTTCAATCCCAATTCGCTGGCATATCACCAGAATGAACATGGGCACTAAATCCACCCAGGAATGTAGTGGTTTGTTCCATAACGAGCTAACAGTCACTGACAAGATCGCTAACGAGGGCTTGGCCATTTTCAGCACTAATACAACCCCCCGCCTGAACACTGCCCTGCACACAGGATAACACCAACGCTAACGCTAACATTCCTCTCATTCCACTTTTTTCTACCTGCTGTCTATCCCAGGTCCAGTATACCCAGGACCGGCGATAAGCACGGACATGTTTATCCCCTGTCTCCCCTGCACCCCCTTCCTCCCCCACCTTGACATTCTATAAAGAGGGTTACGCACAGAGACCTTTCCCTGAGAAAATGCCTTTAATAATTCACCCCGTTCGAGACACAGATCAAACCGACATATTGTTTGAATCAACACGGCAGTTAAGAGGCAGTTGGGTTTAATCTCTGAGGCAGAGGGGGTGGGGTGGGAGGCGGGATCAATAGCATCAACGCTACACTGCATCATGATTGGCCGGGAGGAAGTCTAAGCAATGCTGGACATGTCACGAGTGACTGGGTCCTTCCATGGGACAGGGCGTCCAGTCCACATGCCTGTGTGCATGTGTGTTGATAAATTGGTGTGTGTGGTATGTTTGTGTGCATGTTTCTTCTATACAAAGGTCTTTGTGTGTGAGTGTGTTTCAGAGGCTGGATTAGTGGTACATATCTGATTTTCATTTATATGTGTGTGTGTGTGTGTGTGTCATTGTGAGCACCAGACTGCGTACATATATGTACATGTTAGGTCAGATGTTCACACGCAAGTTAACAACAGAGCAATCAAGCATGCACGACAATACACTGATTTGAGTGTGAGTGTTGGCCTGTATACGGTTGTGTGTCTATGTGTGTAAATGCATGCCTGTGTGGCCCAGATGACACGCTAACCAAAGGCCGAAGCAGGAGTTTCCTACCCAGCAGCCCCTGCTTCCTTTGTTATCCTCCCACGTCACGCCGTCAATCCCCCATCAGCCGCCGCTTGGCACAGTCAGACCCAGTAACAACAGAGCGAAGTGACGAATGAAAACACACCTGTGTGTACCAGCCTCTGCAAGATCAGATTCAGCGAGGCGGGGAGTCATTTCCAGGCAGGGCAACGGCAATGAAAACGGCTCCTGTTTACTGAGGGGGCACTAAGTGAAGGAACAGGCTTGACGTTCTTACACATGACCTCGGTAACTTAGCGCAGTGAGGCTGGTGAATATATTGCCCCAGCAACCCCCACTACCCGCTCAAGAAAGGAGACCAAGCGCAGGGTTGAGCGCTGGTGACAGCAGTCATGATATCCAGTGTGCCATGTTTAATTTAACATGCACACGCTCCCCCTGAATGCTGCTCGCACACTGGGTAGCCACACTGCCTCCGGGAAGAAAGTCAGAGGCTGTGTGAGCGGCGGGGACACTCTCTCCGAACAGTAATTCGGCTGAAGCGGCTGCCGTCACCCTACTGAGGCGGTCGGATCCTTCTGGGTCATTCTGAATCCCACGGCACGCTGTTCTGAGCTCATATCAGGCTTCCTACTCCAACTGGCGATATGATCGGTGTTTCTGTGCCGGAATGCAAAGGCGGCACCACCCAGAAAATGCCCTTGCAAAGGCATGTCACCGCGGTGACACAGACGCTTCATAAGCTGTAAGACCCTCTTTTCTGAACCCACACAGTAGACAATTTCATCCAGACGTTTATTATCAAACCCAAACACATTAATAGTGACCTGAAGCCTTGCTGATGCTCATTACAGCCCCGTCAGCTTTGCTAATAAGTCCCGTCTGAAAGAAGCCTTTCTAATGTTTAATATAAAAGCGCGGATTCAAGGGCTTCAGGGGCAGGAAGTGAGGGAACAACTGTGCTTAACATCAAACGCGCCGTGAAGGCGGCGGAGGGGAGAGAGAGGAAGAGTAAAACCGCACGGAGAGGAGAGAGGAAGAGTAAAACCGCACGGAGAGGAGAGAGAGGAAGAGTAAAACTGCACGGAGAGGAGAGAGAGGAAGAGTAAAACCGCACGGAGAGGAGAGAGAGGAAGAGTAAAACCACCCTGACTTCCTCATCAGGTGAGAAGGAACAGGAATGAGAAAGAGACACAGGAGCAGGAGGTAGTGCTGGAGAGAAGGATAGAGCAAAAACTGGGAGGGAGGGAAATATAAAGGTCAGTTATACTATAACTAAGTATAAATACTCTCTCTATTTACATTTTAGCTTTAGATTTGTTTCTAGTGAAAACTAAGCTGATGCAGTTAAAATCAGCTAAATCAGGTGGTATCAGGACAGGCTTGAATTGGGAGACTAAGTTCAGGAAGAGACTCATGGGAAGCCCCCCCCCCAAAGGAAGCCCGCCTGAGAACGCTATCGTATGTTTGGGGCTCACAGGTGCCAGTCGAGGGGGTCAGGGTGGGATTACAAGCTCTGAGAAGGTACTAATCCCTTTAATTGCTAGTTTAAATTGTCATCCTTGATTTTTTTCTTTTCCCTTGCTTCATTTATCTCTGCACTCCAGTTTCAATTAGTGTGGTGATTTAATTATGAGAAAAAAACTAAAATTTTCAAAGCTGTTCTCTATATGGTGTGAATTTTTGGGGCTAAATTCATACTCTGCAATGGCACAGAGGGGCTTCAGATGAGTGTCCGTAATACAGACTGCTGAGATCGTTTGTGTCACTGACCCTGAGACAGGCAGCACTGCAACAACCAGAGGGTTCGACCGCACAGGTCTGCATGTTGAGTCTACATGGAGACTGGTGTCGAAAAAGTGAGACTGTGCCCTGTGATGGACTGGCCTCCCATCGAGGCTGTCTGCAGCTTACATCCCTGGCATGGCCTCCAGGCTCCAAGCTAAATACCAAGAGTCAAGCGCCTAAGAATGAATAAAACTGCAAATACCAAGTGCTGAATACCAAGAAGCGAAGAAGGAAAAAATCTCCACAATCCTCTGCTGGCTAAGTTGTTAGAGAAGATGGATGGACCTTACAGAAGGTTTTTTTGCACCTCTGTGAGGTACAGTTTCCATCTCCCAACACGCCGTCCCCAAGCCCCTGCTTTATTACCGGCGTGGGCAGGGGTGTAATTTAAAGGCTACACACTCGCTGTTTATGGGCACTGTGCAGCTCATTCTACCGGGCCATGCATATTTTATGAGTGTGAGATGTTACCAGCACCGGTGAGCTGGGGATGCCTTCTCAGCCTCGGAGCCACGACCCGGCACCGACTGCTGGGGTCGCTCCGCCTCCCCGCTCATCCGCATGGCTTTCTCTTCCAGACCGGCGGACCTTCAGACTCCTGACTCAAAACGCGAGGCTCTCCAAAGCAACCAGGAGCATCTGGGCCCGGCAGCGAGGGGTCAAACCCGGACCCTTCACCTCAATCACTCTCAAAAAAGGCAGCCACCCCAGTGACTGTACATAAAGCAGAGGTAGGTGTTATGGGGCAGCGTTATGGGGCCGGTGCTGAGCCTGACTCTGTGATTGGGGGATGTGGGTCCTGGGGGATGGGGGGGGGGGTTTGCTCCTGAAGGGGAAGTAAATGGCAAGAGCGTGCGGCTTGACCTCCAACCCCCCCACCCCTGGCTGAGCAGGAGCACGCTGTCTGACTGGCACGTGTCAGTCTCACTTTACCCCTGCCCTACTTCAACTCCCAGCTCAATAGCAGAATTTTAAAAATACATGAAATAAAAAACATAAAACAATAAAGGACCCATATTTCACTTTTATTATGAAAAAGGGAAAAAAATCTCATTAATGTTACAGCCATATACTGATATTGCTGGGCAATTTATTAGGGACTCTAGGGCAGCTTATACTGGGGGTGAGAGCCGGCCAACTGCCCCCCCCCCCCTTTTATGAATGCTGAATAATGCAGTACCCCATATCGCACCAGTAGGCCACTGACCGTTGCAGGATAAAACATCAAGGTCTGCACACAATGTTTTCATCTATCAGTCCTTGCTAGTCTGTGATTTTTAATTAACCAAACCATCTAATCCGGAAATATACTGCTTCGCTTCGTTTGCCAGGTCGAATTAAAATAGCCACTACTCCTGACGGGCCCAGACAAAGAGACCTGGTCACTTTTCTCCGTCCTCACAGCGGCTGTTGAGGACCGCTGCCGGCTGCCACGGCAACTGTAGAGCCCATGCAGCTGCTGCTAAGCCATCGGCCTGCGCTGGCACTGCCCCCTCCCTGCCCACCGTCTCGAACCCCTGTCCGGAGCCATCATGTTAAGGAAGAAGTCGGCCTCGGGAAGGTCATGAAGGAGCGGCTCGAGTGACTGCTAGGCCCCCGCAGGGACACAGCAGTCGCAGCTCTCCCGCCATCGAGTCTCCCTGGCAACGGCGACGGCGGTACGTCAAAGGAGGGGACACAGCTGTGCGTTTCAGTGCAGTAGGAAGACAAATTCACCCTAAAAGAAGGTGTTTAGTGACACACAGCTTGAGGGATGACTTCAGTGTCTATGTAAAAATGATCAGTCAACAGCTTGTAAAGAGCCCTCATCCACTGCCTCACGAAGACCAAGGAAGTGCTAATGACAGGTAGAGTAGCTGTGCTATGTTACTCACAGTGGTACATTACTGATTGGTAGAGCACTTGTGGTAGTTTATAGATACTGTTACACCAAAAGCAGGTAGAGTAGCTGTGGTATGTTACTCACAGTGGTACATTACAGACAGGTAGAGCACTTGTGGTAGTTTATAGACACTGTTACACCAAAGACAGGTAGAGTAACTGTGGTATGTTACTCGGAGTGGTACATTACAGACAGGTAGCGCCCTTGTGGTAGTTTATAGACACTGTTACACCAAAGACAGGTAGAGTAGCTATGGTACGTTACACAGAGTAGTACACCACAGACAGGTAGAGCACTTGTAGTAGTTTATAGACACTGTAACACCAAAACAAGGTTGATTGGAGCTGTGGTAGCTTACTCTTGGCAGTAGAGCAAAGATGACTAGAAGACAATAGTAATTTAAACAGAAAGCTCAATCTGACAGCTGTCATCCCAGAGAAATTATGGTTCACCTTAATTTTGACTCGGCATGTAAAAGCACTCAGGGGTGAAGCAGTGTGTAGCACACATGG
The DNA here is from genome assembly GCA_019775895.2 of Stomatorhinus ivindoensis. NCBI lineage: Eukaryota > Metazoa > Chordata > Actinopteri > Osteoglossiformes > Mormyridae > Stomatorhinus > Stomatorhinus ivindoensis. The sequence goes on from JABFEB020000040.1 coordinate 35,117,336, forward strand.
TGTAATCAGCTGGTCAGGGGACACCTATCTTGGCTCATCCCCACCATCACCTTGTGCTCCTCCTGTCTTCCTTTAATGTTGCATGAATTTTACACATCTATTTTTACCGTCCTCCCCCCAGCTGCTGTTCATCAATCATAACCCTCCCTGTCTCCAGCTCACACACACACACACACACACACACACAGGTATGCACACATACGTACGCACCCACACACAAGCACAGACGCACTCACACACACACACACACACATGCACGCACACATACGTACGCACCCACACACAAGCACAGACGCACTGACACACACACACACACACATGCACGCACACATACGTACGCACCCACACACAAGCACAGACGCACACACACACACATACACGCACATACACAGACACACATTACTGACAGCAGCTGCGGAGCTCGGGGACAGGTTGAGGGACAGGGTCACTGACAGCGGTGCTGGGGATACAGCTGCTCATCTCTGTGTACACTTGTTTTGACATTTTCACATAAAACCAATTAGGCTGTTGATAACATTTATACACAGTGAAGACACTGTCCTTTATAGTGCTGAATAACTGAGAAAAGTCAGATTAAACCCCCTAGGAGGAACTGTAACTGTAACGAGCCATCCAGATTAAAACCTTTTTATGTGCTTCAACAGATTTGCTAGGTATATCTTGCTCATCACAACAAGGGGGGGGGGAGAAATGAGCCGACGGACTGAACTAAAAATGTATTTTGAGTTCTGGCTCGTTCGCTCGGAGTGAGGTTGACAAATGTGCCTTATTTCCACTATCCTGCCCAAGACGAGCGACAGTGAAGCAGGCTGGCCCCCAGGGAAGCCAACACTGAAAAAGAGATAAACGGTCAGACTTGGGCACTTAAAGCTATTATTTTTATACGCGTATAATTATTTGAAAAATATCATTTTAAAACAGTTAGTGAAAACCACTGTTCTGAATCGGAAAAACAAATTATACGTAGCACAGCGGAAAACATTCTCGTAACAAGAAGTCCGCCAACGTACGACAACAGAGCAACAGAGCGTTTGCGGGTTACATCGTTCAAAAGGACTGTACCTGCAAACGGACGGTGACTGATGCAACGCCGGGCCGAAACCATGTGCGGTCTGTCATGGATAGTCGTAGATTGTCATACAAGTGTATGGTAATGGAAAAACCAAGCCCTTGCAGTATGTCTGGACGGTGTGAAAATGACGACAGAGTGGATTTAAGGTGACGGTAACTTGTGCCAAAACTGAGAGAGCGCGTCCAGCAGCAGCCCGTCTGCTTTTCCTACGGCTTCAGAAGCTGGAGTGTATTTTACTACATATATTCCACACTCAGTGGGCAGTGCTGCCACACAGCAGTGGGAGTTTGAGTCCCTCCCTCCACTCTGCGTGTTTGGGCTTCCTTTGGTCACCCCAGTTTCCTCCTGCAGTCCAAAAACCTGCAGACAGGTGTTTTGAAATCACCCAGCATGAGTGTGTGCCCTGCAATGGACTGGCATCCCATCCAGGCTGTACCCAGCCCTGTGCCCTGCGATGGACTGGCATCCCATCCAGGCTGTACCCA